>JAAAKL020014818.1:0-11768 GCA_010016065.2 Carybdea cf. marsupialis auct. non (Linnaeus, 1758)
AAAGTTATTAAGCTGCAAACTGGTTTGATCCAGCGGAGGGCCGTTTTTGAGCAAAGACTTTGTTAATAAGGCTTTGACCGTAGAGATAGCGTGGTGGGTAGGGTCCGTAGAATGCGTGGTGTTTCCCCCAGTTCTACCCCCCTGAAGGTTTGAGAACGTATTTTTGTTGAGAAAAGGTGAATCTAGTATTTGCACGAGAAATTGGCAATGTCTAATGTATATGGGAAAAGTTATTAAGCTGCCAACTTTGGCCCTATTAGGCAACTTTGGCCGTGTGGTGCATCGGCCTCAGGATGGATCAGATGACGACGCTATTAGTGATTTCATCTGTAGAGGATAGGAAAAGCCTGCATCTTAAGTAATCTTAAGTGAAACTCAGAAGATAAAACATCAGTTGTTATCAATTAACAGAAAACATAGCAAGGATAGAAATTATAATGACTGAAAAAAAGATAAGAATATTTCAGCAAACTGAGGAGACGAACGAAGGATATCCATGATTATCCTATAGGTGAGACAAACAACAGATCTTGATATCACGAATTAGGGAAGCTTTCTCATTATGACAACAAACAGCTTGGTAAAATCCTGGCTTTTATCCAGCTTGGTAAGTGAGCTTGTGATCAATGAGGTGGCAAATCAGACATGCATCTAGGTATCTGTAAATGGGTGGGGATATTGAAGCATTAGCTTTTCTTGTGTGTGTGACGGGGGTGGGGAGGTTATAGCACAATAGGACCTTGAGTGCCAGCGTGGGGTAAAATACGTTTAAAAAACTCATCGCAAATCAGATACGTGCCTCCTTTATCATCAGTTTAATTACTATAATCTAGCTCTCTTCGTAAAGGACATTCGCTAAAACTCAGTCTTGTAATAAATCTGATTCATCTTTTACAAAGTGGTTCAGTAATGATAAAGTATCGTTACAAAGCTTGATAGTACTGATCATGAAAGAAAGCAGTCTCCTGGTACCGGGATAATCTGCCGCAAGCGACGTAAGTGATCGTTGGGCATTTTAAAAGTTACTTATTATGGTTTGAAGTATGATAAAGTCTGATTTCAATTTCAAGGATTTCATTCATCCTCTATCCATTTAAATGTAGCTACTGATGTGCTCACATTTTTCTCGTAAATTAATTATTAAGTTACTAACAGAAGGGTTGCACATCAAGTTGCTCTACCATGGTGGCCCCAAATCTATTTATGATGCCTCATAGCTTTATCCAGGCAGTTGGATATGGACTCAAACTCCGACAGGATTTTGTGATTGTCTACAAATGTGATAAGGTAAACATAAGACAGGTAGGGTAGCTGTACTCACTTTGTAGTGACCATAAGTTCTGTAGAATAATTTAAAGCGTTAGGACGATTGTTAATTACAGGACAAGGAAGCACTAACTTTATTTGAGTCATCAAAATCATTGAGTTTCCGATGTTTTTGCGATTATCTCTGTCGCCAAAGTAACCGAGATGCATAAGATATTTTCTAAAAGAAAACTTTTATGACCGATACTTCAAAAAGTTGTCAAAAGTGGGCTACCCCAACGAATACAGGACGCTACTTGGTCCTATCGGTGCCTCGCTTTTATAAACAATTTCAGTAGTGTGGGAGTGTCAAGAGTGTGCCCCACCTATCGGAGGAAAACCCATCATGTTACTACGCGATTCAAGGGCTTTCTCAAAACATATCAATTGGTTTACCCCTTGTGCTGTAGGTCATTAGGGATGAAAGAAGAAAACAAATGCAAACAAAGTCTTGCAAGTACACTGTATACATCTAGGACTTCCAGGGCTGAAGAAGTAGGAGACCCTTCTTCCACATGCTGTACGGTTAGAAGAGCCGAATTTATTACTTACGTTCATGATGTAGCAGATTTATAGCTAACAGATATTATACAAAATAGCAAATCATTTAACTTCGGGCAAGTTTAAAGTGTAAGTTTCTAAATAGATATCTAAAACGAGATAGGAATGATTGTAACAAAGCGCTTTACTGCATTTCATTCATAAAGAATTCTTTTTACCTTTTTTACAACCGCCATAGTGATTTTACACTATAGTTTAAATTACCTTCAAATTTGAATAAGAATTCTTTTTACATTTTTTACAACCGCCATAGTGATTTTACACTACAGTTTAAATTACCTTCAAATTTGAATATGAGTAGTCTTTTATCACTATTTAGAACTCACAGGGCAAATGCATAAATATGCATACATCGAATTTACGAAAAATAAGCTACAGTTTGGTTGGGACATCTTGGGGACATACCAAATGTATAATTGTTACACCTGAAGATCGTGAATCGCATACAAACACCCATGCAAACTCTGTCTGCAAAACTTATCACAACAGAAAAGCGAACAGAAGAATCTCACTGGGTAACTCACGATGTACAAGATCTTATGGAATAGCGAAGGCTCTTGAAAAACAGTAAGCAATTTTCCCATAGTTGATAAAGAAGTTTAGAAGGTGTGCACAGACGGTAAGGAAAAATGAATAGAAGAAAATGTGACGGACTAGGTATACTGAGTCCAAACGCCGAAGCGATGTACAGGAAAGTAAACAAATCGAGGGGGAAAACCCAGACCTCGACACCTGGGAGTATTACCTCAAAAGACGGCACAACACTAACCGAGAAGGACCTTATTGCAGAAAGATTGGAGTAGCATGTCACGGAAATATTTCAAGATTACGAAGGACAACATAACATAAGCAAAAAATAAGGGTTGAATCCTGACCTCCAATTCTCAAAAGCGGAAAAAGAGGATGGGCTTTAAACTCAATGAAGAACCTCAAGGCACCAGAGATTATGAAACACATATGTTTTAAAATCTCTGAAGGCACTAAGCCGGGCCCGACGATGTGATGGTCGTAAATGGTATACGACATAAGGGTTGATTTCGTTCACAGTCTAATCAGTCGAATGTATGAAGAAGGAATATTCCCTTCTAGAATGTCCAAAGATTCTAGGCTCAACCAGCCTGGTGAGGCACAGCCTTCACGTTTTGTAAAAGATTGTGCTACATCGCTTGAGAAGACAAATTCTAGACTAGAGATTTCAGAACAACCGTTTGGTTTGACGAAGGAGAGACGAACTAGAAACGCGATTTTTATTATTCAAATATTCTAGGGAAGATTCATCAAGTATCAAATAGATATCCACTTGTTTTAAGTAGAATGTGTAAAGGCATTTAATCTAGTTAAACGTAAACTGCTATTCTTAACACTGAAGAAAATTCGTGATGACGACAAAAACCAACGCGTACATCAAAGTTTCTTTGAATAACAAAAAGCGGCTGTCAGGTTACCAACTGGTGAAACCAGACCTTCCAAAATCATCTACTCTCATCTCACAAATTGACGGGTGGTACTCGAGTATTAAATTGGTAGAATTTTGTCGGCTTCCCCAAGCTTATTCAGTGCTCCCCGTTTATTGAATTTGACAATTTTTTCCAAACGCCCCCTTAATTCCGACGTCCCCTACTATTAAAACTGTAGCACAATGACACTCAAAAAAGTTTACAATTTCCTTAGACAATTTTCTCTAGCAAGGATTTTTGAAAAATGCGACGCATTATCTCTCACGCGACCTATACATTATTGCCATAACCCATTATGTATGATGAGGCACGGAGTCTGAGAAGGGGGATCACTGAGAAAATTGACTTACAGCAGAAAACTATTTGACTCTTGTTCCCGTTTTGAATGATATAAGGGTAGTTTTTGTACTTATTGTGACTGTCTATTTAATGTGTGTTTTGGTTTGCCGAACTCCCCTTTTATTAATGCAGTTCTAATTTGCCATGCTTGCTGCTTATTCCGTACTCTCCACTTATTAAGTTTTACATGATATGCCAACTTCCCCTCTTATTCCTACGTCCCTGTCTATTTGGGAGATGAGAATATGGAGTCAGACAAGGATACAGTGCTTCGCCAGATCCCTTTAACGTGTACGGAGACGTGAAGCTTAGATGCTTTGACGACATGAGAGAGGGTCTTGTGATCAAAGGAGCCCAAATCAAACCTCTACACAGTGCTAATGATATTGTAGGCCACTCCTTGCAACATCAGAAGGAAGGCTTCAAAGAGTTAAGAGTTTTCGATGCTCTTCTCATAAAAGAGTAGACAATACAGTCTCGAAGTCAACTTAAAGGAAATAAAATCCATGATGTCTCAAAGAGTCAGCCTGAAACCAACTGCATGATTATAACAGACTCAACTCCAATAGAAGAAGTCTTGGAATTCAACTAATTGAGCTCATTTGTTACCTCGGACGGACGATGCCACAAAGTGATCTGAAGAAGAATTTCTAATGCCAAAGATGCCTTAAATGACTTTTAACTGACAGAGAACTAGCAAAACAGATCAAAGTTCGACTGTTGAAAACTTTCATATGATTAACTGAAACATATGATTGCGAATCATAGACGTTTTTTTCGAAGCTCCGCAAAAATCTTGAGGCAGCTCACAAGCGGTTCTATTGTCTCACCGCATGCTACGAATGTCGTACATACACCACACTACCACCGATAAATTGCTGGCTAGAACAGAAATAGAAAAGCCTTTGAATAGTAAAAACCTTCCTCCGACAAATCATTTTAAAAGTCAAGATCAAATAGATCGTCCTTGATGGACACATCAGGAAGAAGGTAAGAAGAAGACAAATTACTTCTTTCATTTGGAAACACATACACCACGCTGGTAATGCTTGCAGAGAAAAGAAAAGACCTCCAATGGTAAAATACCAGAGTCACCAATGGAGCTGTCGAAGGCCTGGTGTGGGTACAACGACAAAAGATGGGGAGCATGCGATGGTGGAAACGTCTCGCACCTACTTGCAGATGATTAACATATTGTTATGTTCATTGTGTTGTGTAAAACAGAATGAATGTTGACGCTCCGAAGAAGCTGCCGTGGCGCAATTACTGTGACCGTTATTCGAATTATCCTGCGCAGCAGTCCCCAGCACTACCCAAAATTTTGGGGACGACGAAAACTTTTAGTTTGATTACCTGGTATGAATGCAGGCTGTGCAGAGACCTACATTAATTAGCTTGTTTATTTCAGATGAGAGCAACACGTTTCACAGCACGTTTCACCAGAGACTCATTTGATTATTTAATCATAGCAAGTTTCAAAGCATGTCATATGAGAAGTTGACTTGATCATCATTTGTCATAATGAAGAGTATTTTCGCAGACGACGGATTCGAGCATTATGATATCGAAGTGTTAGACAAATGTTACCCAACGTGGGCGATATCGCCCCCTTCGGGGCCAAGGGCCGGGGGCACGTGCCCTCTACTTTTATCAAAGTTTTGTCACATATGTATCCAAATTCAGATTTTATTCATGTACACAATGGCGCTCCCCTCTCCCGTGAGAATCTTTGTTGCCGTCCTGATTAACATTGCTTTGATTTGAAATTTTCTGGGCAAGATCTTGATTCTTTGATGAATTACAATTTTTAAAATCAGTTTCTTAATAATCCTTGCCGGCATTCCAAATGGCAGAAACAGGTGTTATTCAGTATCCCAGCTCGTTGCAGCTGATGACTATGTAACTCACTTTCTACACACGTAAGGAGCAGTCAATCTATTAACTCCTTACATAAAGATCCACATTTCTTAACGCCAGATCTGAAGGACCAAAATTCCAGCCGTCGTTCCAGCCGTCGTTCCAGCCCTCGTGTATTAACCATTTTTCTCCTGTCTTGACGTTATTCAAACTGGGACTGGGGTGGCAGCGGCTCTACATCTTACTTTGTATCTAATGAAATAACTTGGCCAATCTCGGAGAAACAGTTTTTTTGAAAAAATTGTTCATGATGACGTCATAAGTAACCCTTGTGAACTGTCATCCACAAACAAGATCAAAATGTCTAGGGACAAGACACTCGAATTAAATCATAATTTTGCCCAAAAGAATGCATATTACATTTAAGATAGCTCCCTGCACTCAGTTTTGTGATCAAAATCTTTTCAGTGTACGAAAATAAGTCTCTTAAGGTTTGATTGTCAAATGTATTCCAAAATGATTATCAAACATCGTCAGCTTCAATACAAAAAGCAAATTAATTCTAGGTAGCTAATAGATTATTTAAAAATAAAAATGCTGTCTGTTTTCATACCTAATTAACATATATTTACAAAGTTGTTAGCATAAATATAGCAACAATCCTCGCGTGTGCGAGATCTGGAAAACTCAAAATAGCGTAATCTGGACATAAGGGCAGGGTTAAACGCTTCACTTATCGTTGACTTTTCTAATTGATTTTATTTTCTTTACATTTCTTTACTATTTAAAAGCACTTCATTCGTATTTTAGCATCAGTATGTATGCCCTATTTTTGTTTTAATGTTTATTTATTAATTATTGCGCACTATAAAAACATTATTAACATAATTTTCATTTGGTTTGTGCTAGGTCGTTAAAAAGTAATAATGAATTCAAAGTAGGACTCGGGAAATAGCTAAGAAGTACCCACAAGCAAACACATTTGATCATAGAGGGAGTAGTAATGGGTGCATAAGCTATTGTTTCTAATTGGACTTTCTGAAATTGACGTTTGGGGTTCATCTGTCCTTGTGAAGCTAGAGTCAAAGTTTCTCAGTGTTTGACTTAACATTGAGTAATTTTGTCAACGAAAGCCGACTAACCACCGAAAAATTATCGGTTGCCTCCTTCGAACGTAAACATAAATGGACTCGGTCTGGCTTTGGAGGATGGTATTTAATCAAGCATCGATCAGCACTGATTGTTTTTGACTAACGCAGAGCGAGAATGGGAGTTGTGAGTCTACATCACGACTATCTTTGCAACAGTAATGACCAAATTCAAACTATGCGAAGACGGAGTACCACTTCCAAACGTTCCAAAACTTGTTGCAGCATTGATAGTTGCAACTCTTGGATGCTTGTCGTTTCATTGTAGTCTGAGAGGAGATTTTGTGTTCGATGATAAGGAAGCCATCATTGGGAACAAGGACGTGCTGACTGATGCACCCATCACGAGTCTCTTTACTCATGACTTTTGGGGAGACGATATCACATCAAGGACTAGCCACAAGAGCTACAGGCCCCTGACAGTTTTGACTTTCAGACTCAGCTATATACTTGCTGGTGGTTTAAAACCATTAGGCTTTCACTTAGTGAACATTTTATTACATGGGGTAAACTGTGTCTTGGTTTTGTGGACCTTTTCAATTATACTTCCAAAGGATGCTGACGCGTTTGAGTTGCCGAAGACGTATGTATCAAAGGCAAGCTTTTTCGGATCAATATTATTTGCGGTCCATCCCATTCATACTGAGAGTGTAAGTTGAAAATTTGCAAGTTTTAAGTCAACATAAGTAGGGGCCCCAAGGGTAGCCTACACTACAGTTGTAGTAGACCTATGTGTAGAGGACATGGAGACGCCCATTTTTATGTCTCAGAATCACACGTTTATTTAAGCATAGTCTACCAATATGTAGCTATTTGACTGTTATTTAAGTGTAGTATAGAGTGCTTGTGGTGATGTAGGCATGTGGGTTTAGTTGGTGACATCTTAACTTTCCTTTACTTAGGTTTTCAAACGCCTATGATGGTTGGATGTTGTGAGAAAGGTAGACCTATTTATGCAAATCTGTTCAACACCCAGTCCTGTTGATGCATAGTTTTTGTATATTTTATATCTTGCATATACTGTCTTAGTGGGTTATTATGATATGCAGAGAATGTGACTGCTCCCCCTTACTGCATGATGTATTTGACACAGACAGATAAGGTGTCTACAAGGGGTTTCCAATTATTGCAAGCTCCTTAATTGCCTCAGTACACAACTTACCAGGAATACAAAAAGTTAACAGGAACCAGAATTTCAACTAATGTAGGGGTGAGTTTTATTGTTGAGCATCATGTTATGCCACAAATCTACAGAATGTTATATGCAGCCTTGATTTTTTATTTGAGGTAATGATGGTGATAGGTGAATTTTAGTTATTTCAACGTGGTGACTTCAAATCTCTAAGCAATTTTTCTTATTTTACTCTTCTTCTGTCACTTTCACACATTCCCTTTTGATAATGCTTCATAGCATTTCTACATAGAAAATTTAATTTTATTTGTTACAAAGGTGTACTACAAAAAGTACAGCATAGATGTTAATGAAACTAAGTTACTTGGATAGTGCAATCAACACAAATAATGGGGCAGCCAACAGTCTGAAGTTAGTGGTTGTTATCTTCTTGTGTAACTTGACCCCATAATAACTACCAGTAGTTGCTTTCCTTCTTGGTAATATCTTTATGGTCCTTTTCTCCATGCCTGGCACTCACTGCTCCAAGATTTAGAGGGAAGGAGTTGACCTTGGAGCAGTGAAAGTTTCTTTTTGAGAGATGTGCTGCATACTATGTCCTAATATAATGGTAATGAATTCTCTCTCAGTACACTCTTGTTAACCTGGTGGTTGCATAGAAGTCTTGTCAAGAAAGCCATGTCACACTGACTATTTTTTATATTCAGTTATTTCACCATGCTCAAGGCCAAAGCCACTACTAGGAACTGGGTTACTTTTCCCATTCACGTTATGCAAGCTCTTTATGCTTGCAGTCCCCTCTCTGTCCTATCCCTTGAAACATAGTTTCCCACTTCACAAGAGCAGATGATAGAGCACAGTACCTCTGGGATTGTGGCAGGCAAGCTCAGGGTCTCTCTGAACTCTCTACCCTCTGATTGTGAGGCTGACACTCTACTACTATGCCACTATTGTGTTTAAAATGCTGCTCACACTGTCATTTCTTTTAAAGTAAGTAGCACTTGTATGCCCTTATGTTTTAGCACTTCTCATATCTCAGGCCCAATAGAATTTCCCTCCCTATAAGCTATGAATATCTTGAGCACATTTTTGTTAAAAAGTAGTACCATTTTGCACTTGGCCCTTACAAGTTCTTTGGTTAAAGCGTAGTTGATGTAAAGGGGAAAAAGAAAAACCTTGCAACTGTCCACCACATAATTTTGTTGTCACTTTGTTCACTAAGCACAAATGTTCTCTCAAACCCCTTGTCCACATACATGTAGTACTTGGATCCAATTGAACCCTCCCCACCAGAGACAGATGGAGGAACAGTACTTTACCAAAATGACCGTAATCAAAATAGCCATTAATGTTGCTGTACATAGAGACTGCATAAGTACTGGTTACACTTGACAGCCTCCTTAAGTTGCTCCATAATGTCTTATGGCTCCTTCATGTCAGCTGAATGAACGATGGGGATGCTGGAGCATTTACGTCCATTGTGAAGGAGCATAACCTTCAAATTTTGCTAACTAGTAAGAATCTTTGAAAAGAAACCATAAATATTGAGGAATTGTCTTGCAAACTAATGAAAGGAACAAGCTGGATACATCTGTGCTATAGCACGGCCTATATTCTTCTCTTGGTCCATGTCCCATGAAATGGTTATTTTTGGATCAACCTTTTACCAGGTTCTGGTTTAATTTGGGATGCCAGGAGCTTCATCTGCTGTTTATATAGATGCATGTGACAGACAAGGGTATTCAGGTCTTATTGTGTAATGGCCACTTGCTCCTGAATAAACACTGACATTGACTTCAAATGAGATTGATGAGGCACTATATTTCCAAAAGTGATATATAGGGAGCAAAGATCCTTAAGGATAATAAGTATTAGCAAAGATGTAGGGGTCTCATGATTGAAAGATGGTTGGGATATTTGTTATGTTGCCCCCATTGCCATCCTCCACTCATCATCACAATGTTCATCATCATCACCACCATCATGATAACTTTAGGATGATAGCAGTTGTGTATAAGATATGCTGCTTTGATAATGTTGGTAGTTGTTTATAAACATAAACATAAATAGTAACGATGATCACAGTTACAATGATAATTTAGTGATGATGATTATGATAATTCTGATAAAGATGTAATAGCATTGATCAGTGCAATGCATGCAGTAGTTGTAGGAGCTTTGGTGATGTAGTAATAGACTATAGTTAATCTCGACTCTCTTGATGATATATTTTGCTTGTTTCTTCTCTTACAGGTTGCAGGTATTGTAGGCCGAGCAGACCTAATGTCCTGTCTTTTCTTTTTGCTGGCCTTCATTTCATATAACCAAGTACTAGTTGCAGGTAAGGAGACACTTAATTGATATATATGATGCGTAACTATGGTGTTGAAAATTTCCAATTATTAGGCCTAAAGCTTCTTGTTAAACTCAGATACACATATCCAAAAAAGCTCAAATGCTCATGCTGTAATTTTATGTAATTTTTCAAAGAGTTCTTCAACTTGCATCACCTGTCACTCCTACACTCAAATTCTTTTAATAAATACTGTATGTTGATTCTTTCAATTTTGGTACCAAATTCTGAATCTGATATATATTTAGCATAGAAGCTGTAAAGTGTATAGAATTATATACAACTGAAAATCAGAGTGGAGGGCATCAGGGACTGTATATTTTACCCATGTCCAAGTCACTAGCCCCCTCCACCAGGAAAATTTTGGATTACCTTTTTATTGTTAAGGATCAATCATGATGATGGTGGTGATGATTACGATTTCCTAGAGGGGATGAATTTTAGCATGTAATGTTACATATGTAAGTGTTTCCTGTTATGGATGAGAGGGTTGGTTGACAGACACACCTGTGTGTAGTGTGGGGTTCATTGAATGTGACTGGCACCCTCTTTTGAGCTTTGATTGAAACATGTTACTCGATTGGCCCTGCATTTTCATATTTTTCATCACAGTTTCTTCCAACTCAGGATAATATTGCATCATTGTTTCCTTACAACAGTATCCTATTATTTCTTGCTCTAATTTGTTGCCTATTTCTTCCATTATTTGGATGATCAATATATCATTGTTTCCTTTCCCACCGTTTTCTCTATAAGCCCTTGCAACATTACCCTTGGTCACATCAGCATTTTCCACATTAACACAAGTTCCTTCTATTAGTTGCTTACTTGCTGTATATATTTTGTCAGACACTGTAATATTGATAATTTGGAAAGATGTTGAACACTTTGTATCTTTACTTTAAAGGTAATAATGGTGAAAAAATGAAATATTTTCATCTTTTAAAGACCATAGTCTTTACAGCACTGGCAATGCTCTCAAAGGAACAAGGAGCCACAGTGCTGGTAAGTAGAACTGGAAAGAGTCAATAGAGTGGCCATGGGCATCAGCAGGTTTATTTTGCAGGATGGCGAAGATAACTTTAGTAGAGGGTGAAAAATAATGTTCCAGCATTTTTTTATATTTTATGAGCGTAAATGTGAACATTGTTTTCAAAATTGCTCTCTCCCATCCCTTCTCACTCTGTAAAATCTTATGAAAACAGGTGCCAAAGATATTAGGGGAATTACCCTGTTTTGTAGGACATTTAATCACAGACAGCATAAAATTTATTTATACTTTTAATTGTAGCATCCAGAATCATTAGAAAGTCAAATTTCTCAGCCTCTAGAAGAAATACCTGTAGTACTTTCCTTAGGGCGAAAATCTGTGATGAATCAAAACAGCCCTTGTTTGCCCATTATATGGTGGTACCTGTCACCCAGTAGATGCTGAATACAGGTGAATGCACTGTCATAGTGAAACAAAATGGCTTTCATCGTCATTGAGATGAATCAGCGAGCATGTTATACCAGATCCTCTACAACATAATATGTTACTTTTTAACTGAAAGTAAGGAGCGACATTAAAACTTAAAACGAACAGAAATTACTTCGTATATGAAAGAGGCTGCTTC
>JAAAKL020014819.1:0-11768 GCA_010016065.2 Carybdea cf. marsupialis auct. non (Linnaeus, 1758)
GCCGCAAAAGTAGTGTACTCACATACCAGATTGGTTGCTTTCACTGAGTTCTAAATACGAGAACTCCTGTATATCTTTATCAATCCAAAGAACGTCTTAATAACAACTCCCCTTAATACAAATTTCTCTTACACTTCCTTGTTTAACGCTTATATATATGGAGAAGACTGGCACTAGTGACGTGTATATTACATAGACACCACACTATCCTGTGTTCGACCCATGTAGTAAACACAATGTATACCTTACCAGAAGAGGGAGTGCCTCCTCCAGAGAAATTCCCCTAATCGCACCCTTTTACCACATGCTATGGAAGAAAAATTACTAATGTCAACATTGTCCTGTTTTTTTATGCATAGATGTAAACACCGGGAACAAGGTAACCTGATCATTTTGACTAAATCATTTTGCTGTCACCCCTCCACCCCACTCCCTAATTTTTGCTGGTAGTTGTACCACTAAGTCTCAAGGATAAATGACGCAATCACTTATAGAAAGAAAGGAAGTTTACGTATCCTATGAAATATAAAACTGTTGGCGTTCTGAAGATAGTTGCGTCAGGTGTAATATTGCTTTAAATCCTGTCTATGAAGGATAGTTGTGATACTGGAGACTCATATAAATCCACAGAAAGTTTCATAAAGAAAGCGCTGTACAAAATATATATACACACCTACATTCCACGTATCTCATGTTCTAAAAATGTGCCAACCATGCAAAAGTTTGCCCGACAAGCTACAGTATGACCTGTTGTCAGAATTTAAACTAGCAAAAGAGAATCCAAAACGGCTGTACCAAGCTGAGCGCAGTTCCAGATCAAAAGATGATACATAGACTGATTTTCAAAATACTAAACATTAAACAAGAAATCAGGCTAAACAGAAAAGTAGCACTAAATTGTATGAAGAATTGTTGGTAACTTATATTTCGACTGGTCAAGCCAGTCTTCCTCAGAGTACAAAGTTTTTTGGCTTTTTTTGTTGTTTTTTTCTTTGTCAAAATAAATCAGCTTTTATCCCATAAAATCTCTAGCCTGGGCGTATTCTCATTTTAAGTAACTCAGAAGCAAGGAGCGTTTAATACAGAGGGGAATGTAGAAGAGGATTAGGTTTCTTAGTTCCGTAAAAATGAGACGAGAAGCATGACAACAATATAATAAGTGTAATGTGTTTGAGCGAGCATTCAAAATACGACAAAGTTTGGCCAAGAGTACCTAAAAGTACATTGCATAGCTGTAACCAATACCTTGAGCTATTTGCTAAATATTTTAGTTTGACATGGGTCTCTTAAAAGCACAATTTTTGATTTTATCTCAGTATATAGTTAACGATTTTTACAGAACTGAATAAAAACCAAGAATTAAAGTATGCCCCTTTGAGGTGTCGACATACCTGTGATATGAGCCGATGGAATCATAGAAATGTAAAATCAAATCTGTCAGTTAATTTGTATTGTAGCTTTAGCATTAATAAACCATTGAACCTTATACGACCTCATTAGTCTTTTACTCTCTCTTTTCCCCTTTTTATATGTTTTTAACATATTTCTCTATTTCTGCAGTATCTATTCTAACTTCCCCCTTATACTGGGGTAATTTCGATTTGCTTGGATTAGCCAATAAACCTCGTTATCATTAGCCACCATAGGGAGCTCACCCATCCAGTTGGCCATCCAGTAGGAAAGAGGAGCAACCTGTCTTTATTAAGGACGCAACATCGTACTCATGGAAGCAGAGCTACAGATTACAACCTTTTAATTACGATTCCAACAACCTGACCGGGACTCAAACCCGCAACATAAGGTCACGAATCCGACAGGGTATTTCAACAACCCGAACTACTCAGCCACGGTGAAAACCATTCTCTTTCCCATTTCTATGACGTAGTCTTTTGCGGAATCCAAAGATAGTCTCTGTAGGAGTGTATTCCAGACAGTTTTGATGTTGCTCCATGGCCTGCTACATGTGCTACGCCCTTTCTTAATGTTAAAAGTATTAGAGAAACATACTTCATTAGCTTTTTCTATCTATCAAAGATCTACGGACAGGACTACGAATACTACAATGAAGAAGATCGAACTGTTCTAGCTTAATAACTTTGTAGCATACTTATCATTGCACAGAAAATGTGTAACTTTCTGCTGAAAACAGTTGACAACGGGCTCGCATTTCATCATTTTTGGAATGCTATTCCAAGATGTAGCACCACATAAAGGGATCTATTTTGTAACTCTAAGGTACACAATTCCAAGATGTCTCACCGCATCAAAGGGTTTGTCTGGAACTCAAATGTAAACAATTCTGTATATTATAAAAATGTTATGTACTAAGGCTTGCCGTGTTCTATATTGATAAACAGATTGTTTTCCTCATACTTACATACCGAAAAGTGTAAATTGAGTTGGGACAGGTCATTACGTTTTAAGATCTTAAACATGAGAAGAGCGCATGCTAAAAGCAAACGGATAAATAATATTGCACAGGTTTTACAGGGTTTAAACTGGTTTTTTCAATTGTTAAAAAGTAATGTGCTACCGGTAGGGCGACAAAGCCTGCTTTTTGGCTTGTATTACTTCGTGGTGATAGCAATTGATCTGCGGCCGTTCATGGACCGGAGTACATGCTGTACGATGTCAATATTTGCGCCGCTTAAGCTCTGAAAATTATCTACTGTTGCATGAAATGCAATGTGCTGTTAAGATATATTGATCAAGAGCTATGTTTGCCTTTATTTCTGACTGATATATTATGAATGGTTAACATCGTGAAGTTTATTTGGTTACGAATTATTCAATGTGTGCACATCACTACGGCAATGAAGTGGGGTGATGAATTGGGACAAGTTTAACGAGTTCTTTGATGATGAAGCTCTCTTTATGGATCCCACTGTAGAGTCAGCAGCTAGGAGTCAAAACGCTCTATCATATCAGCACTCCTTAATCAGATTAATATATAAACTATTTTGATAACGAAATTGTGCTTCAAAGCATGTCATCACTGTCATATGGGGTAACTAACTCAATAAACTTCAAGACGTTCTTTAATGTTACTTTTAAACCTTTAGATCATCATTGATTATTTTCGTGATATAAGCTAGCACGAAGAAAACAAAACCGCTATCTTAAGCAGGTAGCGGCAAAGGAGATTATACTTTTGTTATTTCTATAGTTTTATAGCGCTTTCAAAGAACAGTTGGTCAATTATCATTGATTGCTCGATACCAAGGCTTGTCCAACCAGCATCTATAGGACTTAGTCCAACTTAAACACAAGGTGGTAATTTTCTCACTGTTGCAAATTTCCGGTTCTTTTCGTATTCCTGGCACTCAAGAATGTTTTATGACTATTAACTTAGCATTAGAAGGACGTGAACATGAAACTTAAATAATCGTGTGAAAGAACTTGTCCAAAAATGGATGAACGGAAATATTTCAGTTTTGTGGAAGATATTAAAGAAAATGTTTCCTCTTACATATTTAGTTCACTATAGATACCACTCTGTAGGGCTTTGACATCAAATCCTCTCTTCTCAAAAGTATTTTGTAACTTTCAATTGGCTTAGAATAGATTGGTTGCCATGCTCAGTGTTTCATATAGCTGGCTATCGATATCTGCCAGTGGAAGATTGGGATGTAATGTGGCCATCGGAGAAGATGAAACTCCATAGCTCAGCTGCCAGAACAACAAACCAAGATAGTGTTGTGTAGGATTCAATCTCGGCAGGGAGATATTTTCCAAATATTCTCACTATATTCAGGGCATTGAGGTTTCAATTGGCTTTGTTGATGATGCAAAGAAATTGATGTGCTACAGACAGAACCTCGTGTCGTGAATGTTATTCTGCTTTAAGTTGCGTGTGCAACTCGTTGTTGCTGTAAAGAAACAGTACTGGAACGAGCTGAAAGCACTTGGAGCAGGGTTAAAGATTTCTTGAGGGACTCTTGACTGACCATCACTAAGAGTAAGAACAAAAAGCAAGTATCAAAGGCATGCTGATACAATCTGGAAACGTTTTCACTTTGCTGGCTATTAAGCATAACGAAGCAGTATCTTGATTGAGTGAGCCGATGATATGTACGTAACAATGTCTAGGAACAACAGCTGGTGACTCGTTGAAGTTGATTGAGACAGTAGAGATCTCTCTTAAAGTAAGAAGCAAGTAAGGGTTTGAAAAATGTTCACATGAAGCATCCGCTGCTGATTTGGAAAATGTCGGACATTTCTTGCTTTATAAAAACATTGTGGTCGGCAGTTTTCAGCAGCATTGATCTAATAAAAAGTGAATTAAATTCAATGTCAGTAATAATGAGTTCACTTCTGTGCTACGTGGTAGGAATTCCTTCTACCAATACTCAACTCTGGCATCTCTGAGTTTGGAAATGCATACCTAACCCCTTCATTTGACTTGTCATCACTTTCTTCACGAATGATAACATTTCCTCGGTAGTGAGCAGAAAAGTTAACTCCGCCCAAATCATGGCATGACATTGTTGAAAACGAAGAGCAACGGATGCTGCTGTTTGATCAAGCATACCACGAAGACTGATGCTCATGTAACACGTGCTGCCTCCTCTTGAGTTTGTTTAAGAACTTTCCCAGCACTTTGCCGTATAAAGACATGGCTACGTAGTACAAACAACTCTTGGCACACTGTGCCCTAATGCTAGCACAAAAAAACTTTCACGATGAAAAGACTTTTAACGCCCCCTTAGAAAACCTCATCGTTAGGAAGAATGAAGGTACAAATATTCTTGCGCTTATTCAAAACAGTATTTTTGTACTACTTGGCTTTCTGGTTTTGATAGATGTAAGAATACAGTGCTCTGAGTTGTTTCATATGAAGATTGAAACATTGATTTGCTTCTAAAACATTTAAGACCCTTAAGGAGATTGTGGCCTTATGCATGGACCGGGACTAATTGCTTAGATCTAGGCTAAATTCCTTAATCCAAGAGTAATTTTGTTACTTCAGTATTCATCGTATGGGGATATCGCTATTTTACTCCATAATTTGATATCAAGGAGGAATAAATACCCCAGTGTCAGACCAGTTACGTTATAGTTGATGTTATGGCGTAGCCTTCATTTGATTTGTCTAGAGATCAGTGTTACTAGGTCTGGATTCTTCTAGAACATTCTATAACCTTTTACAACGTTCTATAATGTTCTGTCTAGGTCTATAGGTTTCTAGAACCTTCTAGACCTTTCTATAGAACACATTAGAAATTTCCAGAATGTTCTAGAATATTATACGACTCCAAGGAGTTTTCTGTAAAAACTTTTAATTGTATTTAAGGAAGGCATTTATCTGTCTTTCATCAAAGCAATTAGCATAAACTGTAAATTGGATAATTAAGGATCTGTTAATAAATTATCCGATATCAAGTAGCCTTTCATCTCTGTGGAATACAACAGTTGCAGCGTACTTTATCAAAAGGGAAGACAGACAGTATAGATACATAAAATTCGGAAGCACAAACGATTGACATTGGTTCTTACACTTAATTCTTACCTATACCATAGTTATTCTTACACTTCAAATATTACTAAGGCCTGTTTTTTGCCCCTGATCTTCTTTTTTGAAGGACTGCCTTTTCACAATCTTCTGAAGATGACAAAAATTTGTCACATACGTCCAGGTGCATGAACGTTACGTTCAGTGAGCATATTGATTATTTCCCATACCTCGCCTAAGCTCTTCTATATTCAGCATACGCTTCTGACCAGCAGACTTCATGAAGACGAAACTGCAGCATACGAAAGGTGACAAGATGCTACGCTTGCTGATTGTGTAATACATAAAAAAAGCAAACACTTTATAGATAACAAGAGCACTGGAAATAGGGTAAATGTATCTGATCGACGCAGCTCAATGTGATCTCTCTCTAACCACCAGTAGGACAGCGGTTTGTAAACCTCGGGGTATGAGAAAGAGGAAGGACTTCCGTCATCCATTATCATCCACGCATGTAAGTCCTGGGGACTGTTTAAACATTGACTCGTGTATTGCAGGGTACTAACTACTTTGATAGATTCGCAGAGTCGCATTACAGCAAAAGACATCGAATGTAGAAAACCATAACAAAACACAAAGGGAAAATTGGTATCAAAGAAATAAATGAAGAATAATGATATATTAAAGAGTAACCATCAGAGCTTACAAAATGTTTGCTACATGTTTGTGATTTTCATACATAGTGGTATTTCTGTTACGAACTTAGGGATGTACTGTTTGATGACACGAGAATAGGTTAAAGCCCTTGAATTTACGTATAGGTAGTTTGAAGTTGAAACATATGTACTGCAAGGTAAGCCACTAACTCTGCATCAATATCCTATTGTGATTTACTGCATCATAAGTAAAAGTTCAAGGTTAGGGAGGAAAAGGTTGGCCTTTGATTGCAAAGGAGAAGAAGCCATTGGTACCCAGCAATCACAGTCGCTGATCTTCACCTTGCTGATGAAAACAAAATTATCTTGAAAAGATGGAGCTAAGAACCCTAGCACATAAAAAGAGGGATTTCATCCACACCAGTCTCATCATTTAGGTTCGTAAGTGTCGCTCCATGAACCTTCTCTTTTAAATGGGCAGCCGTGCGTGTATTCATTCCCAACTGGATAATGATGAACACCTTTCATTCATGATAGAGATCTCTGTCTTCAAAGTTGTCTCTAGCAGCTGTTACGTCACTTCATAATTGGCGAGGGAATTTCCCATCGCCTTTCCGTATTCCTAGAATCAGTCAACAACTTTTCAAAACCTGCTGCATGATTGGTTGATTTAGGTTAGGTATACTAAAACACTACTAACTGAACATGGAATAAGTCACATGAGTGATCGACATATCAACGGTGTGTGTACTACGGATTTGGGGTTGACAAACTGCAGTGTTACCTAGATGGTTCCCCAGTACAGCTCTTTCGATATTTTGCCTTCTTGGGCAAATCCGATTATATGCCACTTGAATTTCTCTCCCAATTCGCGCTCCGATGTCCTTATCATTTCATGTCCCAGATGTTACATGTGAGAATATGTATGTTTTGATAGTATTTTTAATTTTACCTGGAGACTTTACAGCAGAGACTGAGATCCGTTTTCGATTGCCATTCAATGGCTCAGTGTGTTTGGCAGACTTGGATTTGTGCGCCTTTTACCCCTTCTCTTGTTGGTAAAAACAGTTCTGCTGCGCGAAGGCCAGGGTAGGAAGTAAATGTCATGATGGTGATATTTGGACATGCCTTTACAAGCCCTTTGTGCAACTGGGAGGGTTTGTCCTCTCCAGTAGCCCTAGTTATGACAATCATAAAAACCAACAGACAAAGAATATTCAACTTTTCGAAAAGACGTCTGGAACACGTTAAGCTTCAGTTTCAACCTATTCAGTGCTCAAAGCCTCCTATTCAATGTTTCTTTCTAGCTTGAGTTGTCGTATTTTCAAATTCGAGGCTTAAAACAAACGTAGTTTTTCAAATTTACATCAATGCTTCAAATCAAGAACTAAAATTTCTAATCAGTTTGGAGTGCAACGGGCCGCAGCTATTTGGTATCGCTGCCCAAATTCCATTCTTCTGTGGACATAGCTATTCACTTCAACATTATCAGCATCATCACCACTCACAATGGCTCGTGAAATAGATTCCATTTATTAAGGTTAATACACCTTTCGTTTATTACGACTCATTGCTCATGATAAACAATGACATCATCTCTGTTGGTACAACGTAGTTTCCATAACGTACTTCTTCTTTCAGCTAGCAAAAAACCCAACAAATTTTTGTGAAATGTCTTATTTATTCTCTACGAATTCATGACTCATCGCCACAAGCTCAGTACTCAGTTCCAGATTCCTTCGCCATTTGCAAGACACTTTCACAAAATTTAAAACCCCCGATATCCCCTCAACAGCAAACAAAAATCCAACAAATTACCCTTGTTTGATGAAGTAAAATTTCAATAGGAACTAAAATCAGTAATTGATATATGATTTAGATCGGATAACTAACTTTTTTTAATGAAGAACTTCAATCATCGGTGTGTACCATGATCGCAATCGGAATGTGAAATATTAGCTTAATCGCGAAGTGTAATGTTGTACATTTCAACTATTGTATGCAGTTGTTGAAACATAAGTGAAATGAGACTGAGAAGGAGGATATAAGAAGCCGAGGATAGGGATATGACAATAAGGCCGATGGGAATACTTTACAAGTACAAACGGATGCGTCACAAAAGATTACAAAATTATCACAATCACGCAAAGATGTACAAGTAGGTGAATCGATTAATGAAAGGGAAAGTTATGGGGGGAGGGAGTGGGAAGTATATTTTAATGAATAAAGCAGTTATACAAATGAGTGTAATATCAACAAATGAAAAATTATGGAAATATGCACAGTATATAATCTGTAAAAGACAGTGCTGACAATAAAAACTAATTAAAATGAAAGAATATATACAAAAAGAAGCAACCAATTCGTAGATTATATTGTACGAAGAGATGAAGTGCTATACATGAGGCTACTTTCAATCTATTGAAGGATCTTACGACTAAGTACAGAAATGATGAGATGGCTACCATATTATACATTGAAATTGCTTTTATTCCTAATAAGAGCAGCTTTTTTCAAGTTTGATAAACCACGGTCATTTTCCTGTTTTAGTAAACGAGCGTTATTTATTTCCGGCGGGTGATGTGTGTTATTTCTATGACATAAGAGCGCATGTCTTTTAAATCAGGGCGTACCCATGATCCGGCTTTCGTGTAAAGAAATATTAAGATTGGCCAATGTAAAGTTTTCCCCATCAACTTCATGGAACCTCGCATACTCCTGATTCCCAATAGTCCTGATATTCGATTTGCTAATGCTTACTTATGGCATACTTATATTTGAAGAGATCAAAACAGTCACTGTTTATGCTCCCATTGTTCCTGTGTTAACTTTATATGCTAGCTTGAGTCGAATGATGGCTGTAAATCCTTTTAATTCTACATAACTGAGTCTTAAAGTTCTTAGTTTAGTCCTTGAGAAAAGAACATTCCAGGGTAGGACTATGTTTTGCACGAAAAGTTTCCAAGCACGTTATGATAAATCTAGTGGCTATTCGCTTCGAAATCTATATTTTGTGCAAATAATGATCTTTAAAAATGTTTCCAAAACATAGTAGCTTAATATTTTTAGCTCATAAATCTGTTTTAGAGTACTACAGTCCGAAATATATGTACGATTAATTTTGGGACAGAACTTGAAAATTTGGTTAAGCAGTGGATTCATATTGCTAAACGCCTTTGCCAGATTTTGAGTCACGGCAGGCGGCAGTTTGGAACGAAGTACATCTTTTTGCCACCAAGTTACAGAATAGGATAGTGGCGTGTATTCTTTCATTCGTGGTATTGAAAACGCGAAAATTGTAAAGAGATTACTTTGTCCGCGGAACACTGGTTTCTTTGTTTAAAAAATGCAGCTTAATTAAATATTAGGTGTTGAAAGACCATTAAACCCTATTCAGGCTTAGTTATTGTGAAACCAAGAGGCTGACAAGGTGAAGGGTTGCTAGTTGGGTCAACACGAATCAAGTGCTTGCATGTATTGACAGGTTTTTAGGCAGTAAATTCTTAATTGATAAGGATAAACAATTTGTACCCGCTCCCTACTGGTTCAAGTCATTAAGATTTCTCAGTTCCCCAACTTAGAACTTTTAGACGTTTTGTATTAAAAACTAGAGAGATGATAACAGCTCATATAACGTTTTTCCAACTTTGGTTCGACTAGTTTCCAGTTCCATAATTTTTAGGCATCTGATCGTTAGACTATGTCTATAACTGTCTGTGCAGCATGAGAAAACGCACTTGTTCCTGCAATTATTTTCTTCCTTTGGTCAACGTTTTCTTGTTGCTTGATCTTTTGTTATTCTCAACATCAATATTATAGACAAAATTAACATGATGGAATCAATAAAAGGGCTATTAAACTCTTTAAAAAGAAACTTATCTCCATACTGGCTCGGAAAGAGCCAATTTCTGTTTCATGCAAGGTTCCCTTGAGGTCATCACTTAGGCCTTACACTGAACATGGATCAAAATGGCACACCGTACTTCGTTCGAGCTAGCAAATGGCTCAAGCAGAGAAAACGTGCAAAGTATATTGCCATGGTACAGTTCTTTCTTCTTGGTGCAGAATTCTCTCTCATTATACCAACACTTGCATTCTACCTACAGGAGTTGCATGCTTCTAACGTGGCGGTCTTCTTTGGAATGATCCATGGAGCATATTCCTTGGCAGGTATCATATTTTCTTTAACGCTCGGTCGCATTGTCGATACAACATTACGTTTTCGAATTGCAATTACTTTGATAAATACAATAACTTTATCTGGTAATGCTTTATACACAATAGCATACAATCCATACATGATCATTCTTGCAAGATTTCTTTCGGGAGTTGTAGAGGCAGTGTATCCTATAGTTTATGGTGAACTTGCTCGATGTTACACAGTCAAGGAATTTCCGCGTCACGGTACACATTTAATGACCGCGTTTAGCTTTGGCTTTTCTGTAAGTCCCGGATTAAATATGGTTCCAAAGGATAAAGTACTTAATTTAGGAATTATTGCAATTCGTTACACCAATGCTCCCGGAGCAATTCTGTTTTGTCTCTATTCTGCACAATTTCTTGTGGCAGCTTTAGGTCTAACAGACCTTTCACTTAACAAACAAAAATGCAAGTTGAATGTCAGCCACTTGGGAGATGCGGAGCCGAAGAAAGTAGATAGCTTTATGAACTCCTTAGAAGACGTTGATGCAGCTCTACTGAAAGAAGATCTTTTATCAAGCGACAACTCTGATGGAAGTATAAAGGTAAGCGAGAGCCCATGGTGGGATATTCTATTGCGACTGGTTAAAAGAAGAGAAATCCTTATTTTACTATACGGACAGGTAATCTGGGCATACACCTTAGTTAGTGGCGTTGTATTGCTACCAATCACAGCAATTACTTATTTACAATTCAATCATCAAGAGGTATCTCTGTTCTATGTTGGATCTGGAATCCTGTTTGCTATTATCTTGTATTTGAATTCGATAGTTATATCCAAATATGGACCAGTTAGGACATGCATAGCAGCCTTTCTTATGAGTTTTACAAGTTCACTATTTTTGTATTTGACTATCTTAGCAGAGGAGCTTCCCATTTCAGTAAAAGCTTCCTTCTTTATAATATTCGGTTTCAGTTTTGTTCTGTCTTGGTTTTTGAACTCGGTAGCTTTGAGGGCGACATTATCAAAGCATATAGCTATGGAAGATCAGAGTTTTGGCCAGGGCTTATTTACCATGGCTGAACTGGTTTTTGCATTAATCGCAGCTTTAACCAGCGGTTTCGTGTTTTCAATTATCAAGTTGTACTGCTTATGGTCTATAGTTATTAATTTAGTTGCTATTTTTATTTTTGTAATTTACTATCGATCTTTAGAGGGCGATGTTACTTCTATTGTAAATTAATGTAAACAGTAATACCCAAAGTCCAGGAAATGCTTCCTTACATAATACAGACTAACTATGGAATCGTTACATAAGTAAGTACTTACTCAAGTTTAAAATGCTAATTTTGGGATCGTTGTTAGATAGCAACGGTACTTTCTGTTGTGAGATGATAAAAACTAACGACGATCTATTTAGTGAATAAGTAAACTTGTATGTACTTATGTATTTCTAATAAAATCAAACTCTGACAACAAACTCACTGGAACACGAATCTCAACCATCTAATGTTTACAA
>JAAAKL020014820.1:0-11768 GCA_010016065.2 Carybdea cf. marsupialis auct. non (Linnaeus, 1758)
TATGATAGGGAGTTCGAATTCGAATATCGTAAAATCCCAGATATAAGCCCTGGGCTTATAGAGGTTCGTAAGCATTTTTGGTGGGCTTATATTAGGGAGGGGCTTAAATACAGGGTGCATTATATTCGGAGGGTCTTTTGGGTTGACCGGTGACTTGTGCATTCCAAAAAAGTCACCATTCGGTGTCCAATCTGAGAGACTAATGACAACATTTAATGCGTCAAACTTTATAAAAGAACAAAAGTAGATAAAGAGGCTCTATATATGGTCTGTCCATGTTTTCCATTGAATCCTAACTATACACACAGAATCCCGAATGTAAGCCCTGGGTTTCCATTATGTGGGGCTTACATTCGAAAGAATGTTTTGGTTAATTTAAAGAGGAGCTTATATTCGGGGGGCTTATATTCGGGATTTTACGGTATCTTACTTTATGTTTTGATCTCTTTAGCTGATGACACGCAAAGCTGAAGGTTAGTTAGCTAAAAAAGTTACAGTGGCTGAAAACTTCATATACCGACCAAGCCTCATAAAGAGCTCTTCTGAAACCATGCAAAACATTTCACAGCAACTGAACAAATTAAATCACTCCATACCTGATTCCCATTTTAAAAGAAGTATAACATCTTGTGACAAGGGCCTGACAATAATGATTTGGTTATGTCGCGTGACTATTCATCTTTATTTTGATTGGATCCTTGCAAGGAAGGCCCAGAAGCCTCCTCCCCTTCCTATAACCAAACTTTTGTCAATAGTTCAAGCTGTAAGGATAAGGAGACCCTTTCGCCAACCTTGTATCAGCTTATACAATTGTCATAAACGTGAAGCTTTCTATTTCTTGTCCACAATTTTTTAGTTACATTATTATTTTTTATCAATTTTTTTAACTCTTCTGACTTTTTATATTTCAGTTTTACCTTTAACGTTTGTACAAATTATCCAACTTATCAACACCCAAAAAGAAGGGATCACGGAAACTTTGATTCCCATTTATCTACAATAGGTTGAACGAGGCTGTGTAAGAATATGCAGGATGACAAACATGGTTACCTCATTTTATGCCGTGTATATTTTGCTCGATCCATCCTTTTATAAATGATCAGCTCACGTCACTCTCAAGAAACAAAACGCCTCTCTTTGGTAACAAGTAGAAACCATAAAGTACAAATGTGCAGCACATAATTGACTAAACTGTCCTATTTAGACCTTCCTTTGCTGCTTACAACTTAAGGTTTTCTGTTGGAGGAATGTAGCAGTATGGGCTGTCATCTAGTTGACCTTTTCCTTTTTAGAGCCGACATGATATGGAACAAAATCACTAAGTTTCTCTGTTACTCTATAGGAACAATTTTCTGTCTTCATTACAAAGAAATCATTAGCGCTAAAGTACATGGGAGGCTAGAAAACGTATAAAAACATCTACTACGTCCCTTGATTCAAATTCTGTGAATTAAAATAGAACTTTTACTAGTACTTTACTCGTTCAAACCTTCAAAAACTAATACAATCCGAAAAACAAAAGATGTGTTTCCTGGGCACAGTTGGCGAAGTAGACAGGCAAAGAAAGTCATTCCTTAAGCAGCAAACCAATCACCAATAGTTGGAGGTAGATAGCAGATAATCTTTACTGCTCAATGTTTGATGACTTTTGCATTGGTTTAGAAAAACTTGAGAGAGGAAATAGAACGTTTCTGCAAAAGTCGAAATGTTTGTCCATAGATAAAAAGATTAGTGACTAACTTAGGGGTAATGTGGGTAAAGCAATGTCATTATCAGGTAGGAAGGGAAGGAGGGAGGGAGGGAGGTAGATAAGTATGATGGCAGGCAGCGAGGTAGGGAGGTAAGAAGCGAGAAAGGGAGGTAGGTAGATATGAAGGTAGGGAGGTAGACAGGTAGGAAGGTAAGGAGGGAAGTAGACAGATAGTAAGGTAAGGAGGGAGGTAGACAGATTAGAAGGTAAGGAGGGAGGTAGACAGATTAGAAGGTAAGGAGGGAGGTATGCAGGTAGGGAAGTAGCTTAGAAGAGTGATCCACGTACGTTAAAGGGACCCATTAAATATCTATTTATGGAATTTGGCAAAATAATGTGCAACAGCAAATGGTATATTTTGGGATAAGTTATTCGTTAGTTTTAAACTCTTTAAAATCTAGTTTTGATAATTCCTTAAGAATCTTCTTAAATGCCTTTCCTTAATATGAAGTATTCTTTCAATTTATTTTCAAATTTTTATTTTTTGCTTTTTTCTTTTTCATACAGTGCCTCTCAGATGGTACATTGTTCACTTTTTACTACTTAATTTATAATAATTCGCATGTATTTATGATGACCATGTATATGATATCACTCATATCTTATCAGATTTTGTGAAGCAGTATTTTTTCTGCCTATTCGTTTGCATATTAGACTTCCGATAATAATATTCAATAATCTATCATTTTTATTTAATCGATACGTTAGCGTAAATCTTATATTACTCCCTATTTATATTTCATAGATTTAATTTCAAAAATATATTTTTTTATCACTCTATTTTCTACTTGAAAGTGACAATTTATTTATTAGCTTTATGTTAAATTTTCTTAGTGGGTCATTGTTTTGTATTCTTCTTGACCTTCTGTGGCTGTTGTATATGTCTGTTTTATTTACAAGTAAAGTATGCATTAGAAGTGCTCAACTGATTTTCAATTTTTTCATATATTCTAAATCCTAATTTTTGGAGTTAAAATAAATTCCTTCCTTTGTTTTAGTCATCGATGTGAATGACAGACAAACATTTCATTTCATGTAATTCCTAAATTCAATCTTTCTTATATTTTTAACTTTAAAAATTTATTTTATCGCCTGACAGAATCATCAATGTCTATGCAAAGTTCTGACCCATCTTTGGCCATGGCAAATATCTGTAATTGTAATCGAAACCCTGAAGAAGATTTGAAGAAAATTTGATTGAATTACGAAACAAGTGGCAGAGCAACAAACAGACACTTTTAATGCTTGTATTACGTGGTTTCTGATCAGAAGGGGAACGCTGGAGGAAGCCCAATTCTCAACTTAGTTTTCCAAACTTATAGATCACATAATCGTTTTGCCATTAGCATCCTGCAATTCTGCATAATAAATAGTGCAGCTTGGATATCTTCCTCTTTGAAATGACTGCTTTGCAAATGATCAGAAAGGGAAAGCTGGAGGAAGCCCAATTCTCAACTTAGTTTTCCAAACTTATAGATCACATAATCGTTTTGCCATTAGCATCCTACAATTCTGCATAATAAATGGTGCAGCTTGGATGTCTTCCTCTTTGAAAAAACTCTTTTACAAATTGTAAGAGGGTGAACGCTGGAGGAAGCTGAAATTCTCAACTTGATTTTCCAAACTTATAGATCACATAACCTTTTTTCCATTAGCATCCTGCACTTCGGTATAATAAATGGCGAGGTTTGAATACGTTGAGCTTTGAAAAAACTGTTTTGAAAATTGTAAAAGGGGAATGCTGGAGCAAGCCGAAATTCTCAACTTAATTTTCCAAACTTATAGATCGCATAACCGTTTTTCCATTAGCATCCTGCACTTCGGTATAATAATTGGTGCAGCTTGGATATCTTGCTCTTTGAAATAACTGTTTTGCAAATGATCAGAGACTGGACACTGCAAAAACCCGAATTTAAAAAAAATCAAGGTTGCAGCTGAATCAAAAGTAAACGACTAGCACTGAGTTTGGAAGAATAGTGTCACCGAGACCTATACGAAATGTTACATTCGAAAACTGCGTCATACTTTTGTAAGGGGTTCCTTCACTCCCTAATTCTTGAATTGTAATCATAACATAAGTGTTGAAAGCAACCATTTTTCAGCATATTCCAGATATTCAGTTTAATTTTGGCAAGTCAGTATCTAAATAAAACAGGGGGAATTTCATGCCGGTTTCCCCAGCTTCATAACTAAACTAAGCATCAAATTTAACTTCAATGTCCCTCATGATAAATATTCCGGACAAAGGGAACTTTGGTTTCGTTCCTCCATTACAAAAATGAAATAAACAAATATGGCCACCAGTGCTTCTCTTCTACAAAATGAATAAAAGATGACTAAGAAAGGCAGCAGGGCATCCATAGATGCAGCAATAACATTGTGATAGGGTTGTGAAATCATAGGTAAAGATAAACAGGTTGGTTGCGATAGACGACCATGAAACCTGAAACGTGTACGAGAGGTAGTGGACAAAGGATAGGAATCAGTTAGCGAGTAATTATCTTGTTGAAACACAATCTAATATGTAATGTTCCATATATACTATAACTGATAAATTTGCTAGCTCATTCTTGAGTGATAAGTTCTTTATAACAGCATTTAACTGCGTACACTAAAGCTAGAGCTAATCCTCTGTAATGAAGAGTTATCACATATCTGAGTACTGAATCGATTTTTAAAATGTGCTCTAAAACAATATCACAAACTTATACTGCCGTATTTTAAAACTCACTGGGTTGTTTAAATTTTAGAAATTCAAGATATAAGACTATACCAATACTAATGATGAAGTCAGAATTGGCAGTTCCGTCGTCATTCCATAGCATCAAAATATAATTTGGCAGTTACCCTCTTCTACAGTCAAGAACTGCGTTTACTTAGAACTTCTGATGCATCAGCAATAGAGGAAACTATTCGTTTCCTTCTAAACAGTTTTTATAATTAAAAAAATGTCTTCTTGTTCAAAAAAAGTGGATATACATTTCCTGAAAGTCAGTCACTTCTTGGTATTGGATAAACTAGTACATACTAGGTATGCAGAAAGTAGTTCATGATTGTTTACGACATGGTGCTCACAACAATTTTGTAACAAATATGATTGCGCCTCATTGCATGTTGATTGCCAGGAAGTGTGTGTGTGTGTATGTGTGTGTAAGCACAGTCTCTCAAAAACCTTTCCAATGCTTTATGCCTTTTTAAAGAGCTCAACCAGCTAATATTTCTATTGCAAAGTGGCAATATTAAGTGATGTATGATCCAGGCACTCAAGATCATTTCACTATAATCTCTTGGATTAACCAGAAACTGCGATATTGGTCTCAATGGTATATTGCAGACCTTCCTGCAGTAATAAATAATTGTTAGCCCAATAAGGCTTTGCGTAGCTGATTTTCCAAAACTAATAAAATAATCCCAAAGATTGTGTTAATATAACGTATTGAATACCCTAATTACAAATTTTACAATATATATTTAAAAGGATAGAAGGTCCACGTATAAACAAATGTCTGTAAAGTTAACTCAATGTGCCCAAAAGCATGAAAGATTAGTTGCTGATCGTCTGTTTGTAAAGAGCAATTAACTTATCTGTCTGTACTATTAGTAGTTTATTATCTTATCCATTGTGGATTTTTAGTACAATAGTCAATGTAACGTGGGTAATGGAGAATTTGCATTCCACTACTTTGCATGCTCCAAGTGTAAACCTGACACTTTTGATCATATCTATATATATATTAATGTCTGTTTTGCTAATGTCGTTGTATTGCTAAAACGTTAGTTCAGTCCTCTTAAATGTAGTCAACCGTCTGGTAACTGTAGCGACAATAAACAAGGAAAATAATCCACATCTCTGTCAACTGCAACTGTTTTTCTACATCTTCGATCCAATGTGAGTCAATCTCTACTGTCCAGACGTATCTACAATAGCCAGGGAGGTACTTCACAGTGGATCGCGAGAACGGATGAAATGGTGCTTTCGCTTTGCCTTGCTTGAAAATGGGTGAGCTTGCAAGGTCTGAATTAGCCAGATGATTTCCCCAATCCCGTCCACCTCGATTCTAGGGCGTTACCCCTATGAACGGAAGAAACAGAAATAATTTGACTTTCGAGCTCAAAACATTGAATTGGAATTAGAAAATATAACACCGTAAAGGCATTGTCTATTTCTAATTCACAATGTGCTAACCAAGATTGTGTAATTTGAGTTACGTATATCAAGAGCCACAATAATGCGAAATATGGGATGAGATATGGTCTTTGGGGTGTCTGTATCATTGATCGTCCAGCACTCAGACAGTGCTAGTGAAGAAATAGTCTACCACAAAACGATTTGTGGGGCTGCTTTTGTACGATTGTCGTATGTACATTTCATATTTTGATAACTCCGTACACAGCAGAGTTCGTCGAGATTGCTCCATTGCGTGGAGTGTTGGGGTGTATTTTGTGAGATTGTGGCATGAATATTTTATGATCTATGAATTCTTCAAATAGTTTCGTTCTTTCATATTGCCCTACTGAATAGTATGGCCTCATGTTATTTACTTAGTAAAGGACAATTAGTGGCAGGTTAGCAGTTTTAATTGTTGCTTTAGAAGAAAAGAAATGTTGATTTGGGAAACAAAGGCTGTGCAACTGGTACACAACCTCGTCGTAGATTTTGATGTTGAGGCTTAAATTGGACGGTTATGATTGGGATCATCTGGCTAATTCAGGAACATTGGCTGGACAGTAGGGTAATCAAAGTATTATTTAAACAAAATTAGAGCATAAAAACCGCTTTTAGCAAAGCTGGTGAAAACCAGTATATATTGGAGCACAGGGGTTGATAACGCAAGCATCTCATTGTTCCCACTATCAACATTTCTTTCCCCTGCAATTTGCAATAATCATCAAGATCAACGTGGTTGCAGTGTAAAAGTTGCACATGTCAAATTTGTACAAAAGTTTAATGTAAAATTAAACACTTTAAAAAAAGTAAGTTTACTTACTGGATTTACTGGGAAAGAAAACGATAGGAGGTCCAGAAAAATCCAAGGCAAAAGGGTTTTCAGATCGAATCAGCAGATGATTCCAAGTGAAGAGTTTAGAGCAGAAGAAGAACCGCTGTCACTTATGGAAGCAGACTGACGTAGAGCAGTGTAGAACAGCCGAGGCTATGCTAATCATGTAAATTCCACCAGAGAGAGGCTACACTAATGGAGGATAGGAGCTCCTGCGCATGACAAAAAGCTCTGTCAGTAATTCGCTTTTACTAATCTGCAAGCAGACGTGTTACAGTTGGAAGGTACTACTCTCTTTAAAGCACAGACAGCGAGGCAATCTTTTCACTCTTTGAAGATCTAGTAATTCTACATTAGTGCAGCGTTCAAAAGAGAAGTCAGTGAGAAGAATCTCTTCAGGATTTGTTAAACTCGACTCAGTCCTTCTCAATGAAAATGATAGCAAAAGTTAGTAGATGAAATAGTTAAAAGAGGTCGAAATAATTTTTATGGCTGTCAGTTTGTAATAATAGCTAGTAATGTTCCAATATTTAGATAAGCCGTACCGAACACAAATCAGTGAATGGTAGAACATATGGTGTTAAGAGTAGCTAATCTCTAAATAGTAGTAAGATTGTAGTCCAATAATCGAGTACTCATTCTTAAACGAGAGTACTGATTGCAATGACAGTACACACAAATGCATTCATACTTCAAGAGAATATAAGAAAACGAGACGAAATCATATATAAGTAAAGATGTTTTCTAATTGTCCGCCTAGCAAGCACGTCCAGCCAAAAACAAACTCACTCACACATGGCAATCAGGCAAATAAGGCAATGCGTTAGTGAAGCGGTAAATTTGTTAGACATGTGCGCAGTCGCAAGTGCTAGTTTAGTTCTGAGAACCCTGCTTCCCATTTCCTGGAAAACAACAAATATTTCTCATACACTACAACAACTTACCTCCCGTGGGGTCTGAACCTGATCCGGATCCTATTGACTCGGCAGATGACACATCTTCAGAGTGTTTAGAATTGAAGAAGGCACTCAACATTTTGCTACCTACAACGGCAATATGGGTTTTTCACAATCAAGAGAGAAAAGAGGTGTACCAGAATTCATGGTACTGTTTGTGATATAGGATAAGTGCCTGTCCCAATAGTTGGATGCCTTCATCTCCCAAGCAACAGCAGCAGTGTTTAACTGCAACGCAAAAGTTTTCGGCCTTACTTTATGTAGCCGTGGAAGGCTATGTGAAATGAGACATGTCGTCATACTTTCATCTGATATGACTAAACTAGGTGATAGTTTGAGAGAGTAGGCAATCAATGCTGCCATTAGTAGGAGATGTCAAAACCTCCGGTTAGCAAACTTGTCTAAATAAACTTCTTGGCTAGCAAATGAATGGATTAAAATTCGGATTTTGTTTTGATTCACAGAATAGATAGTAATGGACACAAGCACTGTGAACATTTTAAAGACATTTAGCCAACAGTGTTTCCAGAGAATGGCTCGCTTTCATGACTCTTTCGGATTTACTTTAAATCAAGTTGGCAGATTGATTTAATCTCTTGAGAATCAGTACGTTTGACACTAGTGAACTGTATATGTGTAACACTTAGCTTGCATTATCGAGCATTCGTAGTTCTCCGTTAAGCTAAGTTTGATAGTTGTATGCAAAGCGAAGTCAAATGTATTTGCTGAATTGTTAGAATCGGCATCTTGAATTTCAAGCGTTAGATACAAAAGTGGTAAGGTGTGTGCATATTTTGAAGCCAATATGGCTGGTACATACTACTAGACCAAGGAAATCTTAAAAGAAAATTCTTTTGCACCATTTTATCTAATCGACTTCTACATTCTGTTTACTTTGTCTTGTACAAAGAGCTAATAAAAGAAGGCCATTTGATTCCAACTATCCAATCCCAGACATACTACAGACGGTTTCATCCCCAAGACGACTCAAATCGTCAACATAACAGCTTCAGAATGTCAAGCGTGGGAATTAAGTTCCACAACAAACTGTCAATATAAAACTACATCTGTAGCAAATAAATGGACAGTACTTTAGGTAAGGCTGAAGAACAGATATGGAATTCAAATAGTGTATGTGGCAAAAGGCCTGATGTGGTAAATTAGCTTACAAATAGCAAACTTCTTTAATAAGGGATCATGAGAGAGATTATGAGAGATCAAATCGTGCAACTTTGTGCTTGCACACATTATAGCAAATTAGGACAGTTACTAATTGAGAAAGGAAAGTTTATTATTCTTATGTTATGTAAGGTTAGTGATAAAGTATTAGTACACGGTCGTTGTCATGCTACTCTCCAAAGTACAGGTGATAACTGTTATTTTATGTTAATGAAGAATATTAAGTATCCAATTATGTTAATAAATTGATTACGGTTACTATATCAGCCACAGATAGTTGCCAAGGAGTAGCTCTTATGCTCGATTTGACGACAGCTGAGATAGGAGCGTTATATAATGCCATTGTAAGGAAACAATACAGAGACTCTCAAATGCAGCAAAGGTATGAAAAGGATAAAAATTTACGGCAGTTTAAATTGGTGTATATCAGTTATAACTATTTGATCTGCTGTCTGCCTCAACGTTTCGAGATGAAAATTACTTGCGTTACGCCAGATTTCAGCAAACAGACAGATACTTGTTGACAGCCACCTTTTTGCACCCTCAAGGATTCCAGTAAAGAGTAATGGATAATTTTCCATTTCAAAGATCCCATTCCTTAGAATCATGAGTAGATACGTTTATATCAAGTTCACTCAACTGTGTGATTAGCTTTTCACATCTAACTCCACTGAAGACTGGGTTAACGTTTTACAGTAGCAAGAAATGAAACTTCTGCAGAGCGTCACTCAGAGCTTTTAATAGCTCTCATGGCAACCATGACCGGATCCTGGACACCTTGGAACCTGCAATGCAATCATTGATGTTAAGAATGTCTAGCAAAACAACAGACGTTACACAATAAATATTTAAGCTATCAATACGTACGTAGAGGGTTCCTTGCTACTCCTGGCTTTGTTTGAGGGAGCTGCTGCTGTAACATGTTAGCTGATTGTTGCTCTATTAAACTTGCCTCTGCTGTTGATAGTGGCTGGGGTACTAGTTCATTTGCATTATTAAGGAATGGCTGAGGAAGAAGAGGTGCTTCCATTTGCTGTGGAGCTTGTCCTACAACAGGAGATGGTGCCTTCACTGCTGCTTGGACTGGTGCTGGAAGACGATTTAGGGTTGTCTGAGTTCTTGCCACAGCTGGCTGAACTCTCTGCGGGGGACTTGCAACTACTTGTGGTGCAGGCTGCCTCAAAGGCACCCGAGGAGCGGGGTTAATATTTTGGGAAATCACACTTTGTTGTGGTAGTAATTGAGCAGGCTGTGCGGCTAACTCTTGTTGCATCTGCTCCACCTTTGCCAACTGACGTGCTACGTCTGCCTGTGAAATTCCATAGGGACCTGGTAATGGCATTGCTGCTGCTGGGGGAGCTGCAGGTTGCATTGGTTGAGGAGCCGTGTGGGCTGGAGGAGGGGCCACGAAATGTTGCTGGAGGTCCTGCATTGGGTTGCGATTGAATGGCTTTGCTGGTGCTACGTTGCTTCGTGGTTTTACTGTAAAGAGACGAAAATGTCAATTGTAATTCTTGTCTTTTCAATACTAGTTCTTTAACGATATTATGTCAGCTCACTAGTCATTTTACTTTGGTCAACAAGGCACAGGGAACACAAGTAGCGTCCTTAATGACATAGAGATATTTTAATTATAATAACCTACATTCTAGTGTACATAAATGGAGAGCATTATTGTATTTACGAGTAACACGTATTTTGCATCATAAATATTTAAACGTAAAAAGAAAGGAAATGTGAGAAATCATCGACCTATATTAGAGTTGTCTGCTTCAGGAATTGTTGCCATCCAAACAATCGATTAGCTTTATATTCAACTAATCGATTAATCGTCAAAGACAGGAGGAGAGTGGAAGTGGTACCCAGAATAAAACAAGGATCTTTGAGCCGCTGTGGTCTAGTGGATAAGTTCCTTGCCTTCAGTTCAAGGCCGGGGTTCAAATCCCGGACGGGCCATTGGTAACGTCAGGAAGGGCATCCGTCTTTAAAGTGCTCTATGCTCCAACAAGTCCAATGTACATAGGCACCGCCCTAGCCCCTGCAAAGAGGAGTGAACGGCGTTAAAACCGCATCAACTTTGGATTTCAGGTTTATTGTGTATTTAAAGAGAATATCCTCTCGTGACTTCTCCTCACTATAACTTTACCGTGGACTTGATACCTGTTTGTACAGACCCTACTCTCAACGTTTGTTCTGCCCACCAATTCAAGATCCAAACAGTACCATCTAGGAATATCCTATGACCACCAACGCAGAGCCTTTGGGCACATGATCTATCGTATAGAACTTTTGAATGATGTATCAACCGATACTTGATGGATTACCCTTATCTTGACTTTTAGCTTTTCATAATTTTTCCTTTTGTTGCTTCATTGAGTCATATTCTATACATCGATAGACACGATTCCTTGCTTGCAAGATTGTTAACCATTTGAAAATAACTGTCTTAGTCCGATAATGTAGATGAATGTGAAAACGCTATATACAGTATGCAAGTGGAGAATAAAAAGGGTGAGACAGAATTATGATTACAGTAATGAAAAAGACAACAATTATCATGGTGAAGAAAACGGAGTTGCTCTTGTGGTTGCTGATGATATTGATGATGATGATGATGATGATGGTTTCAATGATGGTAGTGATAGCGTTGATAATGTTGATGAGGATGGTGAAGACAATAATGGTGATGAATATGGTGGTGCATTGGCAGTTGCGATGGTGATGATGGTTCTGACGTTAGAGGTGATGATAAAAAGGATAATGATGTGACGAAGACAATAATGATGGTGATGATGATGATGATGATGATAATGATAGCAATAATAAGGATGATCATAATGACGATAATGATTACAAAGATGATGATAATCATGATTATGAGAA
>JAAAKL020014821.1:0-11768 GCA_010016065.2 Carybdea cf. marsupialis auct. non (Linnaeus, 1758)
GTATTAGTAGTAGTATTAGAAGTAGAAGTAGTAGTAGTATTAGTAGTAGTAGTAGTAGTAGTAGTAGAAGTAGAGTAGTAGTAGTAGTAGTAGTAGTAGTAGTAGTAGTAGTAGTAGTAGTAGTAGTAGTAGTATGATGATGATTAAATTTAACTAACCTCTCTTGCCATATAGGATGGAAGCTTTCTTCTGAATTCCTAAAAACTCAGAAAAAATGGTATAGACATGTCACTACATCATATTCTACAGTACATATTTTACACATAGCGTCTTAAAAGAAGCCCGAGATCCTTCTTCATCTTTAAACAGATTTTATCTACATGTAACTCTTACATCATACTGAATACACTTCTCAGTATCACTTTTGTTGGCTTCGCTTTTAATGGTGGCAATGTTTGACAACTATCTTTTGCAGCCAATTATTACGGTTTTGGTCTTCTTGATATTCAGATTGAGCATATTTATCTCAAGCCAGTTGAAGAGTAAATGATGGTCAGCATTGAGTTTGTCCAGTAGATAACGAGGACTAATGGAGACATTGTACTGAATCATCTGTAAAGAGGGCTACTTAAGCATAGTTTGTAGCAGCTACCTTTGTTACTCCCTTAATTGATTGCAGAACTAACCAACCTAAAACATTTCTAACTTCCATCACGAGCAATTATAGGTCAATCAATTTGCCATTATTGTCTGAAGATCATATCTATTACTTAAACTTTCTGTATTGGTAAAATAAGGCAATATAACTGCTTATTAGTAACCTTACTGATTTACTGAAAGACAAACAAATGAATATGAAATACTACTGTTAGTCTTTGCATACAGAATATTCCTTAATAATGTAAGACAACTCCTTGATAAACATCATGAAAATAGACAACCCAGAATGCTGCCTTGCAGTACTCCAAGATTGCAAGAAAGTGGAGCAGAAAACTCTGAACCACAAGATATTTCTGGCAAACCATGAGCTCAAAAATAATTTCAACCATATAAATTCTTCAGAGCAGACACCTAAGACAGTCAAGTCATTGAGTTTAAAAACTATCATTTATTACCATCATTATCACTACCATTGCTTGTTCATTTGTTTACAAATTTAATAATCCCTTTATTCATAAATACAAATTTAATCACAATACTTTCCTATGCTTCTCACCTGCATTTTATTGTACTCAAAACCTCTATCTTGTATGTCACCCAAAGCGTCCTTTAGTGCTTTGTCAATATCCGAGCATCTTGTCAAACAGGTTGGCCTCCAAATGGATTTACCTACCACTGACTGGAATGGTGCACCATTTTTATCATCATCCTTTGCATTGTCACTTCCTGAAGCTAACACAAAGAATTTAGCAACATGATTAAACATCCCTGCAAGGTCACAAAAGTTAATGCACATTGTCCTTCCAAGGTCTAATGCATTAAAAACATGTTACAGACATCACAACTATCCCTGTTTATTGAGAGAAGGTTCATTCTTTTTCCAATCTCTGGCACAAGACTACTGAAAGACAATGCAGCATTATAATCTGTTAGAATAATTTATCCAGAGGCATTGCAGTAACCTTTTTACAAGCAAATACTTTGTAAGCTGCCAAACTGAAAGCAAACCATCTTTCAAGCAAGTCCAGAACTGAGGTTTTCTTCCAGAAAGAAAACTTTAAAATGTTTTTTACATAAACTGTTTCCAGTGGAGTTTACTTAGCTTAGCTAATACAGTACACGTCACCAATAAATTGCTCAGAAGTTGATATCCCATTGGTAGCAGATGTAGATGTATGTGTGTAGGGAGGGTGGGGAATATTAATTAGGTTTGTAAGAAAGCTGCCATTACAATTACAATCGGGAAGAAAAAATGTTTACCTAAACAATTCAAAGTATACCAATTTCAGATTAGCTGTTAAAGTTTCAATAATTTCATTCTCTGGGCCTCTGACATGGAGACATAGAGAATGGAAGATATGCAACAGGTTTTTAAAGAAAATTATTTGCCTAATTGCCTACATGTATCTACATTTCATGCATGTTTCACAAGTGTTTATAAGCAACTTTCATTAATTACAATTGCGGGATCTATGACATAGGTTGGCAGGGAGAAGGAGGAAACTTGGCTTGCAAGAAAATTGTATTGGTTGTTATGACTTGGAGGCAACAAATTGTTTACTTAATTTACTGCAAGCATTTCCATTCAAGACAACCTAACCACGTACATGCAAGTTTCAACAATTCCATCTACAGAGAGCTTTAACATGTCTTGAGTGGGTTAGGGGTAATCTGAGCTAACACTGATATAACAATTATGATTTGAAGAAGTTTGGCAGAGCATTCATGCAGCAGCCAGTAATGTAAAAATCTGCACATTGATGTTCAAAAATTGGAGACAATTTCAAGTACAATAAATGCCTATCTGAATTACATGCTACTACCCAACCCTGGACATACCTGCTACCATAGTCCCAGTTGATTCCCTGTCAGCAAGCATGGACTCAATGTTTCTCTGATGAGTCATATCCATTGTCACAACAGGCCTCTGTAAAAGAGTAAACACATGAACTGAGTTTACACATTACACAGAAAGATAAATGAGTAAGTGTTTACTTAAAGTATTTACTTTACAGCTATCTGCAAATTTGAAACTAAAACATATATAACAGATTTTATATGCTTTAGCAATACATAGTTTATGTCATATCTGCTTAACCAACCTTAAAAAGAAAGATGAATGGAGTAGGCTGTCAAAGAATAAAAAGAGTGAGTTACAAGGTAAGGTGTACGAATTCATCTGGCCTTCAATTATTGATTGGTTCTCTCCAACATATATTCTTTAAAGTTTCTAATTACAAAGGTCTGATGTTATAGTTCTATTTGACTTTCAGTGAACTCATCACTTACCATTAGTCTTCTTTTGCTCATAATCTATCTCAAAATATTTGTCATGGTGCTAGCATAATAGGGCAATGCTGGTAAATAAGAGCTATTAAGTGTGTAGTACTTAATGTATAGTATATTGACCAAAAAAATGTCACCAATTTTTTTGAGAGTGGCTAGCTCACACTCAAAAAATATGTTATGTAGCTGGTAGGTATTATTCATAAGTTGGTGGTTCACCAAAACCTTGCATTTGGCCTAAAGGATAGGATGGGGGCTAGGGCGTCCATGGCTTTTCTGGAGTGGCAATGGTGACCTAGCAACCCCATATCTCTGCCTGCCTGATTTATCTGAATGCCACTCTTCACCAACCACAGGCTCTAATGCAGGTGACGGGAAGAGAAGCCCATTAGCCTGGGCTTGTGTAATCCCCAAGACCTACATATGTGAGACTTACAGTTATTTATTTCATCTACAGCTATTGATTCAGGTTACAGACTATTCCAAGGATCAATGATCCTATGAAACATAGTGAAGATAGGATACAAAATATACTCCAGATGTCCAATTTAAGGGGATGGTTAGGGAATATGAATTTATAAGACAGTAAGCCTGTGCTCATTTAAATATCTCTCTATTGATCCTTGTCCCATTGTGTACCAGCATGCTCCAAATCTGATAGGTTTTTAAGCTTTTTGGAGAATATCTTCAATTAGATCAATTTGCTAAACAATTTTTGCTTTGATAGTTACTGCAAATATGGTGTTACTGCTTTGGACCCCTTTGGACCGCTTTGGACCTACTTTTCTACACACATTCATTTGTAACAACATTATCTTATATGAAATATCATTGAGAACTCTAACCAGCGGAAAGCAATACTTCAACATGGATAATCAATGTTGAAGCAACACAAATTAAAATAGATAAACGTTTACTCACCTCCCTCTTTTCCATCTCTTGTCTCTTCTTCCTGCCTCTAGCAGCAAAATAGAGACCAATTTCTTTTCCCCTTAACCCTGGTGGTGGACCTCTCCTAAAACCGCCACCTCCTCTGCCACCTCCTCTCATGTTTCCTCTCCCACTACCTCTCCTTTCTCCTCTTCCATCCCACCCCTCTTGGTCTCCATAGCCCTGTCTTTCACCTGGACCATGCCAGCCACCTCTTCTCTCAGCATGTATCCATCTTGAATTGTCATCTCTACCATCATGTCGGTCATTGTTGTCATCTGGTATATTACGCCTTCTACCTATAAGGTAAGAAGGTAACAAAATCTAAGAGATTATTTCTGGTATTAAACTTTAATGGTATACTAACCCAACGAACTTGATACCAATATATTCAGTATGCAGAGAATTGGCAAAAAAGCTTCACTGGAATTATGAGAGTCTGTTTTTGTAGTAGATACGTCATGACTGAAATATTTATTACTAAAAATATTCTTTTACACCTGTAGAAAATAGTAAAGCCTGCACTTTCCAATGTTCGTTGAACATAGAAATTGATCATACCATTTCACTGATCCTTAATAAATATATCAATGGTATACATGCAACCATCTACAAGTGCTGAGAAAAATTCAAATGTCTCTTCCAAACCCCATCTGATCGTACAAGCTATCTTTATTACGGTACCGGTACATCATAAAACAAAGATGGGGCATGACCTCACCTTAAAGGTCCTCCAAAGAATAACAAACTCGATTTTTAAATAAATGTTGAGCATCGGTATTATGAAGGTGCTGGGTAAAGGCATCTGGCCTGGGATGGCAAAATATGATACAGGCCCCTAGCTCTATCCCTTTGGAAATTCCAGCATATGCCTTTGCACTGATCTGACCATAGTCTAGTTGTCCTATACATGCAGAAAAAAGAGCAATACACAGTAAAAAGCTTATGTTACACATCGCTACTAAGACCCTGAGCCTACTGAGACGGTATATATTCGTAGGCTTACTGTTAAGTTATTATCATATCACTGATCTGAATAAATTATATCATATATGCAGGTAATACCGGTACCGCGCAGTTACTGATGATAGTGCTGAATTGAAAATTTCGACCACAGCTCACCTCTAGGCATCCTGCTCGAAGCTTTTCCTTGAGAAATACTGCAAAACAATACCCGAAAATAGTTAACTACAAACTGTAAATCACGGTTAAATGTATCTTTTGCACTAAGGGTTGATGTTTACCGGTACGCATTTTTTAAGATTTATTGATCCACTCTCTACCATTATGGGTAAAGCGGATTTCCGTTTCCTAGTAGATACGCTGCTGAAAGACAGCAACTAAGTCCGCCGAAACTGCTTCATGGGGTCACAGTTTTAACAGGGGAAGGCCCTTGGCGAAGGGGGCGAAGCCCCTCCGCACAAATACACTTGCCCCTCTGTATACAGAAAATCTACATGACTTGGTACATAGAGTTTCATATCGTAATTTTTACATTGCCCTCCCTGTAAAAACGTCTGTTCCCCCTACTGGATTCTTCCCAACTACGGGCCTGAAGAATGGTCACATTCTTGTAGGGAACATCTAAAGTATTTACTAACCCGACAATTCGTATTAAAACCGAAAAAAATAACGTATTAACGATACAGACAGCTACCAGGAACTTCTGTCATGTCTTCCTGTCATGCCTTGGCCGCTTCCACCCTTAAAAATGGTGTCAGAAGTAGGATATTCAGATGTTTTACTTTCAGGTGTCGAAAGAGGAAGCGTAGCAAAGCGTTGCAGTATAGAAAAGTGATTACACTGATGGTGTGTCCAGATTGACTGATTGGACCAAGTATGTTGACCTCTTACAGCAATGCTAAAGACAGATTGCTAAGCTGTAAGCACTATAATTATGTGGCAACATGCAATGCAAGAACATTTAGACTAGAAAGTAAAAGTAAAGAGCTAGAAAACTGTTTCAAAAAACAATTTATTTTAATTCTAGGCATTGTAGATCACAAAATCGTACACATGAAAGATGATAGTGATGAAGTGTATAATACATTTGATGATGGTATACTGATGACAAAGTCAGCATGGCGAAATTTCCGAAATGCTGCATCAGTAGGAGTGGGTCTCATGTTCAACAAGATGGTAGCAGACACGCTCGTGATTAATTGGAACCCTAGAAGAAGAATAGCAACATTTAGTTGAAATCAATCACTCGCTACCATAGTTCATTACTCACCTACAACGGGTGAGGAGGAGAGAGAACATTATGAACAACTTGCGGCTGCCGTAAAAGAAGTTCCAAAGCACAATTTCCTTGCAGTAATGGGAGACTTCAATGCGAACAAAAACAGCGCTAGTTATTCATACCATCAATCAAACACCAATGGTAAATTAGCAGATAATTTCATCGAGGAAGCAAATCTGTTTGTAGCAAGCGCAAGCTTTGAAAAGAAACCAACGAAACTCTGGACTTGCATATCAAATATGAGTGGCAGTAACACTCAAGTGGATAATAATATGGTGAACAGGAAATGGAGGAATTCTGTACACGACTGCCAAGGAATACAACATTTTCAGTACTGTTGGCTTTGATCATCGAGTTGTCACAGCAAGACTCAAATTGAGTTTGTGAACTACTAGAGCTTTGACACGAAGAGCAAACTATCTGTGGTCAGCACTGAAGAAAAAAGAGCTAAAAGACTTATATACCACCAAAATAAGGAATAAATAGGTATAACTGATGATGAGACCATTACTGAAACGTATGCAAACCTGATCAAGGCAAATGACGAAGCCGTGAAGGAATCACTTCCAAAATAGGATAAAAAAGGAAAGGATCAAATGATGCCAGGATCGTTAAGGCAGTAAAAGAAAGTCTTACTGCTCCTGATATATACTTTCAGAATCCAAGCTCCCCCCCCTCCAATAAAAAACCAATACAACAACAATTATAAAAAGAAAATGCGAATATGCAAAAAACAAGCTGCAGGAAGCATATGATACAATCACGGAAGAAGAGCTGAAAAAGATGATTAGAGAAGTTGAGAAAGCAGATTAGGAGTTAAAACATTGGAGAAGATGGAATATGATAAATGAGATACCTGGAAGGAAGACAGTCAAACAAGGTATCATAAGGGCAGGGGATAAAACGGACAGAATTAGCAAATGGTACACATACTTCAAGCAGCTTCTAGGGACAGAGCCAACAGTTGAAGAAAGCCTGGAATAAGAATTAAACCGGTAATAGAGGGAATGTGAATCTCGGATGAACTATTCACATTAGAGGAATATGAAGCTGTCAAGAAATCGATCAAAGACGGGAAAGTATGTGGTGATGATGGTGTTCCCCCAGAAGCGTTTGAACACTGCAACTTAGATGACATAATGCTTGGGTTCGCAACAAACTACTGGAAGGATAAAAACCTAGACAATGGTCCGACAGTGATTTAAAGCCTCTACCAAAGTCCAGGGATTTAGGTACTACAGATAACCATAAAAGTATATCGATTTCAGATATAGCAGCAAAGTTGGTAAACGAGATGATACTGAACATCTACGTCAAACTCAAAACAGTTTCCGTCCAGGACGCTCACCTACTGCACACATTTTAGCGTTGGTGAGATTGACCGATTGAAGAAGTAGAAAGTCGCAATCTGAAGGCTATTCTGGTTTTCTTAAGATTTTGATAAAGCTTTTAACAGTATACACTGTAGAAAAATGATGCAGATCTTAAGAGAGCAAGACATTCCGGAAAGAATGATGAGGGCAATTGATGTACCAAAACACAAAAGCTAGAGTCATAACACCAGATGGCGAAAGGGATTATTTTAAAATTAAAGCAGGTGTTCTGCAAGGAGACACATTGGCACCATATCTCTTTGTCATTTTTTAAGACTACACCTTAAGGCAAGCAATCAACGGGACGGAAGAAGATCTTGGGGTCAATATAGAAGGGAGAAGGAGTCGTCTATACCATCCTGTAGTACTAACAGTCTTTGCAGATGATATTGCAATCATTGCTGTGGAAATGGATAAAAATCGAAATCGAAAAAATAGAAATCAAGGCAGTAAAAGTAGGACTGCATCTTAATGTAAAGAAGACCGAGATGATACATCTTAATGTAGTGGAAGATCCAACAATCAAAGCGAGAAGTGTATAAGTGTTGAAATTAGTAAATACTTTTATACATGCATCATACAGCATGTCATAGGGTGAAACGGATATGGAACACTAATTTGAGAAGGAATACTATAGAACGTCTGTTTGTTACCACCGTAGAGTCTATTCTGCTATACGGAAGTGAAACTTGGACCATCAACAAGGTAATGGAAAAGGGGCTAAAAGCATGTTATTTACAAGGATGTTGCGAATGGCTCGTAGTATTTTATGGAAGGATAAATGGAGGAATGAAAGACTGTATGGGAACCTCCCACCAGTGTCTTCTAAAGAATGAAAATAGCAGGTCATTGTTTGAGATACTCTGAAGAAGAGGCATCAAAACGTATACTAGGGCAGCCAGCACTCGGTCACATTCAACCAGGAAGGAGAGTAGTAAATTATATCCCCACACTAATGAACGACACTGGCCTGATGAGTATTGAAGAGCTTAGAACGGCTATGATGTACAGAGAGAATTGGAGAAGACGTGCGGAATCAAAGCGAGTAAAAGCTCGGCCGAAGTAGAAGTAGAAGTAGAGGTAGTTACAGCCCAACTTTCTTTAAGATGAAATGATGTAGGAATAGCGTAGTGCTTTTCAGCCGATGTAGCTTGTCAGGAGTATGGAAAGTCTATGGTCCTAGGAGTCTTTAGTTAAACGCCTTGGTGATCACGACATAATCGCCAAGGAAAACGTACTACCGGAGGCAACTAGAGACAACTCTCAACGACTGCCAGTATTATCTTGAGGATACTGTCTAAGATGAAATATATGGATCAGTTGAAACTATAACATCAAAGATGCTTGTCTAAACAAAACTCCTGGTGAGATGTGCCCTGGCAAAAGAGTTACAACGCTTCCTACTTTAGGCATGTACCTGCTGTTTAAAGAAATCGAATGTTTTGCATTGTGAATATTCATGCAAAAAATTACATGTGGGACCCCACTTTCTTTGAAATAACAGAGAGGATCACACCCTTGTGGTCTTTGTCGAGGGCCTACCAGCAGGCCAAATCGAGCAGCTTCATTGCTGTCAAGTGTCTTGCCCGAGGACGAGACAAGCGTTAGAGTTGGGGGCGTGTGTGTGGTGTTTGAGTAAACCCTTGTTGTAACGTAAGTCACAAGCCTTCCTGAAGCCTATCACAATAAACACTAGGACAGCGTCGAAATATTTATCTCCGTATTTTTCTTAAATTTATCATCTCTAATTCGTCCTTAAAACAACTGTCACATTCATTACAGTTTCTGCACTATATTTGTTTTCATTCTGCTCAAAGATGCAGAGCAGAACAAAAGCTAATGACGCACTGATACCTTACAACATCAATGTTACTACGCATAGATCACGCAATCATAAACGCAGCGTATATGTACTTTCCCTTACCTTGTCTTGCAATCCAAGATTAAATAGATTTTTTACTTTAGCATATATTACTTAAGCACTTTTTTCGTCTGACACTCCCCAGATTACAAAATCATCGGAATTGAAATTGAGAAGAAATCAATGAAACTTATACTCAACAGTAATTTAAAAGTAACCAATCAAAACTCTGACTGCCAGATCGGTGTTGTTTTGACCAATCAGTGTTTGTAGAACTGAATGTTTAACCGAAAAGGTCCAATAAAAAGACAAATTCTTTTTGTCAACAAAGCAACGGTTTTCTTATTTTGATGTGGATGGATTCGAGGACGGCTAAGTAAAAAGCAGATCTAGCTTTACCTATTATACGGAAGCGGTCACCCGTGTGTAATTTCGTACATTCTGGGTTTTCTAGCAGTGCTTTTGGTTTTGGAGACCCGAGGTGGTCATTTCCGTGTAGAAACTGATACTTGCCGAACACAAGACGGAATATGTTGCTTAATTTTATCCACTAACCTCAAAGTTGTGCGTCTGACATAGCCAGCGTCATACGAAAGAAAACAAGTACACTACGATGCCGCAATTTGTGAAAGGCACACAGGTTGTTGTGGTTTGTTGAAAACGCTTTCTTACACCGAGAAACTATGTGTATTATGACATCGCCAAAACACTTCTCTGCGCTCTTTTTGATCTGGTTTTCGAATCGAAGCGAAACGTTCCCAGGCCAGGGCAGTTTTAAGTACACGGGACATTTCCTTGGTCGCAAAGGTTTTTCGCTGGAAAACGGAGATGATTTTGCCTTGATGGTTAAGTCGATAACATGTTCAGGACAGCCTATAGTCAGATACAACTGCTTCGATGTATGGATTTCTGGCTTTAATTTTTCTTTTGAACAGATCATCTGTGCACGGTGAACCAAAGTTTTGATGAGATTCATTCACCTTGCTTGTTTTGCAGCAGAGAGGGGTCCAAGAAATTGTATTGACTAGAAAATGTTTTGCAACAACAAAACTTTTGCGCCAAAGAAACATCCCGCGTAGTTATAACTGCCCTGGATTGGTAACGTTTCGCTTAAGTACACAAGAGTTTTCTCTATTTCGTGACGTTTTATTTGTTCTATACCACCAACATAGTTGTGTGACTGGGGTAGCACAGACCAGTCGAAAACAGCATCACTACGAGACGTGCTCGGTTCTTTGAAATCGTTCGTACAGTTCAACCAGACAATACTTTAGTCATCACCTTTGGGATACCACGATCCCTTTATTATATACTCGCTAAGTAGCCGATATAGACAGCTAGCTGCAACTTGTGTCAAGATGTCTTCCTTCTAAGCCTGGCCGCTGCAGCCCTTACTGGTAGGAACTAGCTATGCCCAAAAAGTAGCCTAAATATGCAATACTATCATAAAAATTCTACAAATCCTCCCTGCCCTGGCTTCATCGTTATCTAGGAAGCGGGAACTGGGTAAATCCTATATTGTCAGAAAACTCTGTCACCCCTTTTGCATATCGGTGTTTCCTGAAGTCGATTCTATCTAAGCATAGGAGTACGGTACCATTTCAATTTAACGGAGCTCAACTTTTTCTACTCGAATTTAAGATTTGAAATCTTTTGAAAGATTTGGCTTTGGCAGTTTGAATATAAATTATTCTGTTACAAAATTACATTATACCGTTTTAGATTTTGCACCAAAGTACGGATCACTTTTTTTTGCCTGAGTTTGGACTTTCCCAAACTTGGGGAGGCTCAAGGCCTGCTGTACCATCCAATCCCATACGTTTCATATGACGTATATCCCAAAAACGTTTAGGAAGAAATGTGAACCTTCATTAAAATTTTTACTGAATTATTCTAGTTTTTGACAAAAGTAGTAACAGTCACAAATATTATGCATAAACACGTTTTTTCATCTTTACTTTAGTATGCAAAATATCTTAAAACAGAAAGGAAAGAGAAGTCTTTTACCTATGTATCACGTATTTTACAAGCTTTTATATTGTCACGGAGTCGCCGCACGTAAAATATAGCCTGCTCAAAGTACAAACGAAACAGTAACTAGACTTAGAAATAGAATTTTCCAATAAGTAGTAAAGTAGTAAACATTACAACAACATTACATACATTAGATAAGATTGGATAACGATACTTCTGTGTTTATCAGTTCTGACGGCTTTGGAAGAGTAGTTGAAAGAGTTCAGCGTTTAACACTTGAAAGACTTGTTAGATCTTCAGCTGTTCCGTTGTATCGGTTAAGGCGAAGTAGATTAAAGTATGAGCGTCCGTAAGGCCAGAAGGTTCTGACTGAAGCCAAAGCAATAATCGGCAACTTGCTAACTCTAGCAGGTCTCGCTCTTTAGTGCGTCTTTTTCTTTCGCCTTCGGTTTTTAAAGCCATACGGGGGAAGAAGTGAATGAATGACTGGACTTCAGTTGTC
>JAAAKL020014822.1:0-11767 GCA_010016065.2 Carybdea cf. marsupialis auct. non (Linnaeus, 1758)
GATTTCCAGAAAATGATGAATATTAATCGCCCCCCTTCGAAATTTCTGAAATCTCAGCCGCCCCGCCCCCCTCTCCCAGAGGGCCAGCTTCGTGAGCGTATATACTAAAATTATTTCAGTGTTAAGCTTGCCACATCATAATCGATGAAACGTATATGATAGAAGAGAAAAGCTTAGTCTCCCTCATGCAGAAGATATATGTAGATGGAAGGAATCATGATAAATGAGGAAAACAGCTAGCAATAGACATATAACAGAGACGAAAAAGGAATTGTTAAAAGTGATGGCTTTCTTAGTTGCATGGTTCTGAGACTGACTATTAACACCGTAATGCGCAAGCATATTAATACCTATGGAATTTGGTGCCATCAAAGTATGGTAAGAGCACTGTAGAGAGATTGGAGTGACAAATATGAAGCCATTACTTGTAATAAACACGAACAGATGTTTGACACAACAATTAAAAGCAGAAAAATAAACACCTTGAGCATATGATGAGCCACGATAACATTCCCAGAAGGTTAGTTGCTTCCCTCCTTTAAGATACTGAAATAGGGGAAACTCAGCTTAATGTAAGATAGTGGACAGTAGTCCGATCCGTATTTTGTACTGGTAGACAAGAGTCTGCAGTTGAAAATCAGAATGAAGACAGCAAGTAACTAACATGTCTTCTTTATTAAATTGTGTCTCTAGTCCTATGCCTGCCTACAGAAATTGTAATTGTCTCCAAACGTACAAACCCTCAACACAGAAACTGTTTAGGTAGGATAGCCGTCACTTACGTGAGTGGATGACTTCGTGAGTTGGACAGGTAGTGAAAATACCGCTAGCTCAAGATAGAGAATGGTGAAATTGTGTGTCTTCCAACTCATGAACTGTGGACAGCAGATGAAGTAACAAAATGTTTATCAAAACTATTTAATTTCAGGTTATTCACTTTGTAAACATAGCTGCTAATGCATATTTTGATTGTTGTAATGCACTGTGATGTAAAACTTGGCTCAGTTATTGCAGACTCACAACAATGATTAATAGTCATCTTCTTAAGTTATGGATGGGTAGCAAATTCTAATAATTGATGTGAAAAGAGATACGAAGACATTTTTAACGTCGATCTTTAATACTACATGATATGATATGTCCTTGACGTACTGTGGATGTTCATGAACTACGTTTCTCTTCAGTGCATTCCTCTGCACAGTTTAGAACACGTGATCATACAACATGGCCAACTGATTCGTTTAAGCATCTAGATACGTAGAAGAATTTAATGGGACACTTAACTATAATTCCAAAGATCTCAAAAGAAGTGAAGATGATTCTAAAGACTATCTTATCGATCTTCTAAAGTAAAATTGGTTCAAGGTCATTCAGTCTACGCGAGTTTATGTCCTTAAACAGACACAAGCCTTTAACTTTGCAACTACGTTACAGTTGAGATGGTTATGTATAGTGTACCTCGGTGACTAAGGCAACAGCGACACTCCCTATTGTTGATCATGCACTGAGTAAAGAACGGCATCTACAAAAATGCTAATGATATATCCTCATTTTATCACCGCGCATCTAACACTGACACACTCTACTACAATATAACATACACTATCATTACATTTCTTGTCATCGATAGAGAGAGGAGAATGTTAGGGTATCAAATAATTCATAAGCATTATTTCAGCTATATACTTCGTCATTAGTAGATTGTATCAATTGTGCCTGCGTTTCATTGTCCTTTTACTACGTGTTGTCTTCCTTGTTGATCCTGTTAACGAGGAAGCTTTTATTTGGTTATTTCGTAAAATGTCGTAATCAGCACAATAATTGCATTTTTATTTAACTTTCTACAAAAGTGCTGGCATTTACCCAGCCAGGGAACTTTGTACAATCGTAATTCTCTCGTTCTTATCTCTCCTTTATGTTATCCTTGTCTTAATTGGCATAATATGGATTGGAAAATTTTTGCATTGCTGAGTATATATCTAAATACAAACTACAGTTTACCTCATTCTACAACGTCTTTGATAACGATGGTGCGCCATTCACAAGACGTTGCCTCACAAATCAATAAACAAAATCGACTTGTGCTGTACTGACTTGTTGTTATAGCTTTGACGGGAATACACTAGTGGTATGATTGAAGCATGTGACCAAAAGGCACAGATGCAGTGATTACCATCACTGGCGTAAAACCTTCCAACATTGATGAGAAGAAAGAGAAGCATACCACAATGAAAATTATGTAGGGATTTTATAATGCATGCATTTTTTATATTATCGAAAATATATTTTGTAATAAGAGTATTTGGCTTAAATTAGCTACATATAGCTAAACAAATAAGACAAGCATAACTAAAAAGTGATGAAAGAAGGTAAAATAGTATCCGAAGTAGTGACCACTGAGATGGGTGATCTGGAGGTGCACCAGAGAAAACACAACCAGAGAAAGTGGACTCCAAAAGCTGTATAAATACCAACTTCAAGTCATTCAGCGATATAAAGAAAATTTCAAGGCAAACTATTGTCGAGAAGAGAGAATTTAAAATGATGGATTTTCTGCTTCTCTAGTATTTTTTTGAATTTTTTATTTCTCTTGTACTCTTTCAAAATCTATCGCCAACAGAAAAAGAACCAATGATCTACGAGTTCGAGGCCTGCAATCTACCAAATAAGTTACTGCGAACCCAATCATAACATTTCTCCGTTCGCCACATCAGCTTTTGATCCTCTAACAGTACACATTGACACCTACCTCCTTACAATATTGGAGACTACTTTCTCTTCGCTATGTAACTTAACTCCACTTGACTTGGGATTTGTTCACACAGTCACGTAGATCTTCTCTCTTACACGTTTAGTGAGTCGAGATGCAGAACTGCGGTTACAATCATATCCCTTCTACCTTACATACTTTTTGAATGACTAAATAGTGGGCTGTTACTAAAAATGAGGTCTATAGTTTATCTTGAGCCACAAGGGCAGAGCTTGATTCCTGCGTTTCTATCTTCTTGTAATGGTCGAATGCTTGCAGGAACAGCAATTTACGATTAACCATACTGCTCTGTCTGAAAGTTCACACTCATGTAGTAGACGATGCTGTATCGATGGCGGTGTGAAGATTTTATTCGTTACTGCCTCGTTTAGAATTCTATGTGTGTTACAGTTTTTTAAAAACCCTTATTTCAGCATGTTCTCTATTGAAGCTTTTAGTCTACAGCACATTATGAAGCCCTCGATCGGAGTTCATCCAGCTCCGGCCTTGGCTGCTAGGTTAAGTGCTAAAAGCCTTTTTCAATGTTTGGAGGTAGAGTAAGCGCTACCATAAATAACAGAACCTCCTGAGCTGACAGGGAATATCACTGAATCCATCATGCATATGATAATAACACGTAAAATTAACATTTGCATTCTTTCATCTTAAGTAAAGTGAAGTGAAGAAAGTATCTCTTTAATCTTATATAAGCCTACCATAGAGGACTAATACGGAGTAATAACACTGGTAAGTGTACAAAAGGAGACCTCACAGACAGCAAAACTGGCTGCATAAACAATGTTATCAAGTGGGTGGACTTAATTGCCTTTCACAGAAATTGTCTTCCCACTTGGCACACCTGTTCGAATTCTGTCTTCTTAGCAATACCTGCAGGCTTTTGCCGCGTTACGTCATAAAGCGCAAACCTCTGCTCCTTCATCTTCCTGACAACACCATCAAAGTAAGAGCAAAAGGCATTAGAAAATACTTTAAGACTGCTTGTCTTTACCCTATCAATATCAATATCAAAGAATCAGGGTGTTGAAATACTATGTTACCTCATCTATATCAACGTTTCGCAGTGCTGAGATATCTGCAATTTTATTTGGATATATCATACTTATGGTTATTGAAAATGTCTGTGGATCGTTTGAAAGTTCGTTTGCATTTCGACTTTGCTTTTCTAACTTTATTGCTTGCATGCTTACACGCTAAAATAGGATCCTCATCGTTTGCTCATCTTTCTCATTCATCTGGCAGTCTTGCCCGTCACGTTTTCCGAATAGTTGGTGCATGTTCATCAAAGGCGTTAATCAGGCTTTTGTCTAGGAAACTCCATGCACCATTTATTCCTTTAAAGATAAAAAAAGCATTTCTATCGATATTTCTTAAGGCATCGCAAATTGACCCATGGATATAGTTCTTAGAATTCCGAGAAATAATTTCCTTGTTTCTAACTTATTTGTGGTTTCTTCCTTTCTCTAAAGTTTGTCGACATCAATATGGTCTTAATCTAGTAAACAGGTCCATAATAAATCACAGGAATAATCAATCTTCTAGGAATCAATGTTCATCATACAATGTTTATGCAATGTTCGCAGTAACCGCATAGACGTTATGGAATCACACGACGTCCATATCGAGGCTTGTAAGTTTTGACTGGTGTTATGCTTGATGACGATTTGTTGTTGTGTATAGGTGTAGAAACAGTAATTACACGTGTTTATGATGGCTTGCAACAGCTTGGAATAGGCATCTCGTCGTAAAAAACCGCCCTCTAACGAATTGTTCTTGGTAGACTCCTCATCTTTGATAGATCTTTCCTGTTTCTGCAACGCACAGAACCATCAGAGTCAATACAACATAGAAAAATGGCTTTACTCGTTTCTTGATGAATTTCACTTTCTCCCCAAGAACTATTTCTTTGTTGTCTTGTCAAACATTTGAAATGTACAACAATCATTCAGTTCTGGTAGAGCTCTCTTTGGCCTCGTTCCAAAGTCTGAGATGAAGATGGCCTGGTAAACTAAAATCCGGTAGCTTTTTTCTCGGAAGTTGATTAATTAGCAGGTATGATGACGACGGTTATCTTCATATACTTGTATGGTTCTGTAAGATAAGAAAACAATGTAAGGATCGTCATAATTTTTTTATAGCCTCTTTACTGTTTGAACTTCCCTTTCAGCCATTGCGTTTGGCTTTGGGTAATGAAGTGTCGCTGAGATCAATTCTCTATGATCCAAGCCTCATTGATTTTATGATTCATCCATTTGGCAATTGTTAAATTATTATCTTAAGTGGATAACTATTTTCGTGATGCCATGTCGAGAGGACACAGACTTTTCATTTGAATATAATCGTCTTACTTTTAAAATTGTTGAAGTGACATATTTCAAGAAATTTGTTGTAGTAATTACCAAGCGGTAAATACGTTTCCTTGTTGAAAAAGACTACGTTCATTCCTACCAAAAACCATGGCTGAAATGGTATGATTAATTGTCGGGACTCATTACTGGGTTGTTGGTTTCTGTGACTTAAACAAAGGTCACATGACGAAACCGTGTCTGCAACATCTCTTCACAATACAGGCCCGTGTAGGGAATCTCTGGCACTGACCTTACATCACTCGATTCCTCTATGTTCATGTATTATATCATTTATCTCTTTTAGCAGAGATTTTATCTCAATGATACATACACCTTTTAAAAGAAGACAATCCAGTGGAAGTTTTATAAGATGAACTTGCAGGGGGGTCTACATCATACCTTTGGGTTGGTTATTCATAATGTTTTGAATGTCATGATTTTTAGTGGCTTTCTCTTAGATTTGCTTCAACGTCTTTCACTGATATACAAGACAGAGAGCAAAATAAAGTCCATTTCAGTTCCAACGATCTCTATCGATGAGTTATTGAGATATGCTCCACTGAACTCTCATGCTAGACATAGGCTTATCACGGAACGCGAGTGTCTTACGGCAGCAATAAAAAGAATGAAAGGTTCAGCTACTTTGAGGATTCATGTCTTGTTACTAGTTTTTGGCCAACTTTCGTAAATTCCCTTATTCTTTTGACACTTTTGGATTAAGTTACTGAATTACTGAAGAGGACGATGGTGTATTGCACCAAACAGAAACCAGAAAAAAATAGAATTTTAAGAAACTTTGTAGAACCTCATTGCGCGGTTTTGTCAAACATGCTGTCAACACATTTGATTGTTCTCGTTCTGAGGATGAGGAATTTGTTCTCCACGTGATGTTGAATTTTGTATACCTGGTAACAACGTCAAGAGAGAAGTATATTTTGCTGAAACTGAGATTATCATGAAACAATATGCCAAACATAGATATGTATATACCAATTTCCGAATAGTTGGACAGGTTTGGAAACATGGCAGTAAACTTGAAATTGCAGAAACGCTCATTAGAACTGGTGAAGACTAATTTTGCACCCCACGAAAGTTTCCATCGTGTTAGGATAAGTCGTTCCCAAAGACCTCGTATATACTGTATAGACTACCTAAATAAAGTGAGAAAGATGCACCATTTTCGTCTAATTTGGTATCTGATTGGCTCCTCAACCAAACAGTTAACGAAATGATTGTTTGAAATTCTAGAACCTGTTACAAATTTTGGACACTTCATCCAAGATTTGTGGCGGTGGTAGGCTAAAGGCCTAGCTCAAATCAAAAGCGCTAAATGATTGTTTGAAATCCTACAACCTGTTTAAAATTTCGGAAACTTCATCCAAGATTTGATTTAACGTGCCTAAAGAATGAGAAAACACATGAACGACCAAGAACAATCATTTTTATTCTCAGTTGACATAGGTGCGCTCTTTACCAGCGTCTATATGCTCGAAACTTAAAACGGTTTCCATTAAAATTATGTATAATAGAGACATTCTCAGACCAGCAATTCTTATGAAAGGATTCTCTGAATTTCCAAAAGGCATAGCTCGGCCGGCTTTATTAGGTTTTAATGACTCAAGATTCAGACAGGTTGAAAAGTTGATATGGCATGCTAACGTGTTGCCATTTACGATGAAAATGAAATTTGAAAAAAAAATACAGTCCGCATGTGCATGTTCGTCATATTACCTATGGTTTTCCGTATTCACAATGCAGACAGAGTTGTTTCCTTTCTCCAGACACTCAATGAATAGCATCCTGCCCTCAAGTATAAATTCGATTAGGAGAAAAACAACTGGTTTCATTTCCTTGATATTTAAGGTGAAAAAGAAAAGTTCCAATTTCTTACTTTTAATAACAGGAGTGACCGAGAGCGTGCAAACTCAGGTGCTGCAATTCTCTCGTTCCTGTAAATTGTCAAAGAATATGTTCCACCCCCACCCGATACAATTGCTATAATTAATGTCTGGAAAAAAGCATCTAAAGGGCTCATATGTTACACAACGGGATTTTCAAGTTTTGTACCTCTAACCATCATTGCATATTTCTTGTTGGTAATTACAGAAAACCCGTCTCTGCAGGACAATACACACACATGAGCTAGTGGAGCCTTAAGATGCAAAGAACAAACCTCACCTCAACTGCCGTTCTACGCACTCTTGCCATCTAGTCAAAACTAAGATTGATAGTGAAGTAGCAATCATTAACAGTACCTTTTGTGGAAGATGGATACGAAAAAGTCTTCATTGATGATTTGTATTCTTACAAAAACGTCAGTTGTGCTTTTGCTTCAAAGTTCAACTTTCAAAAAGATTATAGAAACGAAAGTGACTAAAGGTACTTTTTCACGATATAAAAAACATTTTGTTTATTTCCACTCCCCCTCCCCTCCACCTCATATTCCGTAAACCTCTTTACGATTAGTTACGTAGGTCGGACATGGCAAAAGCTAAGGCACTTGATTGTGCAACAGTTATTGGTAGATATAACTAAACACAGCACAGTGTAGAAACTTTACCCATTCGTATATGCAAAACTTTACCCATTCGTGTATACAAAACTGAGTCTATTTGTAATAGTGACTCAATAATCGGGCATCATTGACTTGGAAATCCAACATGTGGCTGCCAGTACTAAGAGGATTAGTATAGTAACAGGTGGCTTCCCTTTTGATCTTGCTGCTCTGGAAACTGCAGTCATCAAAACACAAAAGACGCTGCTGTGTCGAAAAAGGAAGTAAACTTACAAATTCTTCAATCATAGTGACTAGCTACCATTCATTGAGGTATTACTGTTACCAACAATTAACTTGGAAACCATGCGCATTGAAGTGGACGCCTGGAAAGAATTTGCTGAGACCGTGGTGAATGAAGAACATTGCTATACGAGCGAGGCTCTGCTATGGATGTACACTTTGCGGAGCTGCTTGTTCTCCACCACCATCACAGCACCAGGTACCAATATCAACTGAGGATTTTTCATTTATGGAATTATATCTTGCTTGCGTCCAGTGGGGTAGTAAGGGGGACCATGTCTCCATACTCAGGTTTAAAATTTGGAAGCAATCATATGCTTCTGAAGAAATCTCTTTACTTTTGGTAAAGCGTTTGTATGTGTTTGCAGTGGTTTCTCCGCGTAAAGGGACTAACTTCACGTCAAAAGCTGCATAGTACACAAAATCTCCTTCACCATCTTCCTCCTCTCTAAAAATATAATTCTCTTCTATCCTATAATTTCCCGCGAATACTTTCCTTCCTTCATTCCAGGCGATTGTTGTGAGATGTGTTTTGCGAAACGTGTAGCAATCATGAAGCCTTTACTTACAGTATATGCTATTAGAATAGAACTGCATGAAACAGCGACAACATTTTAGTATTGAAAAGCTTTTTCCGTCTGACACTCCTCAGAGAAAAATCGTTAGAATTAATTTTGAGAAGAAATCAATGAAACTTAACCCAACTGTGTTTTAAAAGTAGCGAGTCAGAAATCTGAGTGCCAATGCTGGTGTTGTTTTGACCAATCAGTGTCTGTGAAACTGAATGGTTAACCGAAGAGGACAAATCAAAAGACAAATTCTCTTTGTCTACAAAGCAAAGGTTTTCGTGCTTTGATGTGGACGGATTCCAGAACAGTTAAGTGAAAAGTAGACCTAGCTTTACCTATTACACAGAAGCGGTCATCCGTGTACAATTTTGCACAGTCTGGGTTTTCAAGCAATAGTTGCCCTATGGCAGAGTCACATTGCTTAGCAGAGTATTTGGCTTTTGTAAACCCAAGGTGGTTGTTTCCTTGTAGGAGCTGATACTTGGCGAATACAGGACAGAGCCTCCTGTTTGCGAGAAATTACTTTAAATATGTTTACAACAATATTGTGCTAAATGATGTATAGTGTTCGAAGGGCTAAACGTCATAATGAGAATGTCATTGATTCACCAATCAAGAGTGGATACTTTGTTTCAAGGATAAAACGAGAGTTATTTTTCATATTTTGACATGTTGCTATCCTCCAAACTCTACAACTTGAATTAAATCAGTTTACTTACAAAACAAGCTGATGACGTTTCCCCTGTTGTTCGTAATTGTCACTTGCAAAGAAAAAACACAATGACCACTACAGTAGCTCCCCTCCCTTCCCCCTCAAGAATGCAAACCAGATGGAGGGATTCAGGAGAAAGATATTGAGTGTTACAGTAAAGTATTACAGTGAAAGTTTTAAAAGTTATGATCATCCATGTTTTTTGTGTGTTTATTAGTATCCAAGGTTAAGATGGGAAGTGCAAAGGACGTCCACACAGAATAGTTGACTGTCGTACTTGAGAGTTTGGTGTAGCGAAACTGGTAGATATAGAAGGTGAAGTACAGCTAGTAATAGAGAATGAAGATGAAGTTGTTGCTGAAGAGTTTGCATCAGAAACTTAATCCGAATCCACATATGCTTGCTTAAGGCGATCAATGTTTGCATTTGGACATTTTCCATTGATATCAAGTTGACAGACCTTGTTTGTGTTGGCTTTATACTTTAAATGGGCCGTTGTAATCGACTCGAACGAAAATGTACGACAAAGTGTTTAAATCTTGAAGAATGTTTGAAGATTTTTTTAAAACGTTCTGTTGGTAGTACAGAACAATAAAACTGAACGAAATAGTGAAAACATTTTAGTACTTAAAAGTTTTTTTCGTCTGACACTCCCCAGAGTTAAAAATCGTCAGTATTTAATTTATAGCACTAAAATGTTTTCGGTATTTCGTGAAGATCTTTTCTGTCTAGGAGATCCGTTAAGGGTTAACTGACGGATGTACAGCAAGGAATGAAACGGCGATTGAAGTTAACGAGTCCCAGAAACTCGCGGAGCGTGTGCAGTGAAGTAGGGCGTGGAAACTCTTGGGTTGCTGGGACCTAACTTGGGAGAGATGAGGTTCCAGTGCAAGTCATTTTATATCTGAGAAATTCGAGAGTTGAAACACCAAAGGTACAACATACTCAGATAAATGTAAGAAGAGACGTTCATGGTGATGGGAGTGCTGCAAGAGGGTCGTCTATGTATTCGCAGAAGAAATCGAGGCCACCTTAATCGATGAAACGTCGGAAGGTTTGAGTGGCGTTCTTGAGACTAAGAGGTACGCGGGGAAATTCGAATAACCGAAAAGGGGTGATGATTACAATTTTAGGGACATCAGAAGATTCAACAGGAATTTGATGATAAACTCTAATAAGATCAATTTTAGAAAAGTTTGCCTTTCCATGGAGTAAAGTAATAAGATTCTGGATATAAGTGATAGAATAGAGGTCAGGGAGGGTAAATCTGTACAGGGCATGATAGTTTCCACAGGGACGTCAGTCACCAGGGGTCTTCTTCATATAAAAGGGAAAGGACCAGCTACTTTCTGATGTGTGGGTGATGCCAAGCTGCAGCATGTGAACGAATTCATCTTTGGCCATTGATAAACGATCAGGAGCAAGGTGTTGTGCACTACAATGGATAGAAGGATAAGAAGTGCGAATGTGATGGTATACTCGTTATTGTAGTTCACTTTAGAGAGGAAATTTGTGAAGAAGTGCTTTGTATTCACATGAGGTATTTGGAATACAAAATTTTGAGAGAGGTGAAAAGTGGTAAGGAGAAAATCCCTTGGTCTTGGTATCATTTGGTTGTTGATGTCACAAGTTCACTCGAAGAGAAAAGAGAGAAGTATATTTCGCTGACACTGAGATTATCTTGAAACAATGTACCAATCATAGATCAGTATCCGCCAATTTCAGAATAATTGGGGAGGTTTGGAAACATGGCCGTTAACTTGAACATTGTAGAAACGCTCATTAGAACTGGTGAAAACTGATTTTTCACCCCATGAAAGTTACCATCGTATTAGACCAAGTCGTTCCCAAAGACCTCGTATGTACTGTATAGGCTACCTATATAAAATGAGAAAGAAGCACCATTTCGGTCTAATTTTATCTCTGATTGGCTCCTCAACCAAAAAAGTATCAAAATGGTTGTTTGAACCTGTTAACAATTTTGGAAACTTCATCCAAAATTTGTGGCGGTGGTGGGTTAAAGGCCTAGCTCAAATCAAGAGCGCTAATACCTAATCGTCAATAATAACGAACATCTCACAGGGAAGGCTTAGATTTTGCATGCTGCGTTTTTATTATCAGGTATCATAGTCTAACCCTAGAACTACACTGCCAGGTAAACAGCAATGGGTTTATTCTCATGACAATTAAAAATGCACATGCCCTGTTGATCTTTGAACGAGAGGTAGATTTCAGGCCATCGTTTGCCTATTCGTTATCTTTCTCAGTCAAGTTTTTCAATAGCAGGTAAAAGGATAGGAATTGATACAAGGGCGGTAGGATGAAACACTTGTCTTAAGAAAGTGTACAACAGTTCAAAATGTCAAAATTTGCTTCATAAATTATAGAGTCAAACAGAAGGACCGTAAGATGATTAGATAGATGCGAGAAATGCGCCTCGAAGCATTTCCTCAAAGATATCAATTTCTTTCCTATTTTTACTAAAGGAGCATTTACTCCTGTCCTGGGTTTTAGTCCGTCTGCAGCAGGATGGAGACGCCCACGAGGCGTACCTCGCACTCGATGGCTTAATGT
>JAAAKL020014823.1:0-11767 GCA_010016065.2 Carybdea cf. marsupialis auct. non (Linnaeus, 1758)
CATTGAATAGACTTAGGTACTAAAATGATATACTGTAGTAAGTTATCGAAAATGGTTTTTCTCATGTACTAGATCATTTGATTTTAGGCGAAAGTATCTAAAACTGATGCTGTCTATGTACCCAAGCCAACTCAGTCATTCAAAAATCAAGAAATTGTGAGTTTACTTTACTTTTCTGTCTTGACCTTTTTTGCTTTACAAATTTTGACAGACATCCAGTCTGTGTTACTGGGAGGCAGACCATAAACCCAAACCTGGAAAAATGTATTGTCAGCAACCTTACCATTATTATCATCACATTTATTGTCATTGTTATTATAATTACCATCTTAAGATTTTAACAAATGATAACTTTTTTAATTACTTACTGTGTTCATACTGTGAAACAAAAGGTAAAAGGCTAACCTTTTCAAAAACAGTTACCAATAAGATACACCTAGCAAATTTTATACATATATATGAGTATGTATCATTACCACAGTGTCCACAATGGGCTGCAACAACTTCCAACTTGTACCTCTGATTAATAGTATTTTCTTCCAATTTTGTAGATATATTAACTAAATTTCCTTTGCTATTATACAGCTTCAAAATGTCATAGGGTCCAGCCTCTGCAGCACTTCTGAAGCATTCTAAACAAAATAAAATAGCATACAAATGTTGTTTTCACTGATAGTGGCCATCAAATTCATAAAAGACAGGAACAGAATAGAGCATATTTATACACTGCAAAATGTATGTATGTATTTTTGCATTTATTTCTATTTTCTATGACAATAAAAAAGAATTTAAAAGTGTCCATCAAAATAACTTTGACTAAGTTAAACAGTTACAATATATCAAAAGATAAAAACTCTTTCTAACAAAAACACCTCCAATTTAAAATGATAGGAATAACATTAAATGGTCTTGTTAGCCCTATTTCCATAATGGCCCCCTTACAGATATGTAAATTAATGAAAAGAATTTTAAAATGGAATTTGGAAACACTAAGTTTTTCTGTCCCATATCTGTTCTTTGCAGTGGAAGGTGTAATTTATAACTACACTTTCGCTTATTTGGTTTTGGGTTGCTGGAATTAACATTTCTTTGGTGTACTTTGGAGAGAAATCTTTAAAAGGCCTATAAGCCAGCTTTGTTTTAGATTGTCTGTCCTGGATAAAGGATACTGGTCGACACAGCTTCCCTAGTTAAGTAGAAGGCTGGTGGTTTTTTATCGTTTCTGATTTGATATTGTTAGATACATGTTGATAAATTTTTTAGTAGGTTACTGGTTACTGTTAAAGAAGTTATGTTCTGGAGCAATATGATGCTGTTGAAGTTCTGTAGATGAAGTTCTGTTCCTGTTGCACCTGTTGCTGATGTTAGTTGAGAGAAGTTGGACTATGCACCATCTATCTTATTCCATCATTTAAATGCAGTTTTACTGGTATTGCAAGATAGCCTCTTGTCTCTTCTACAGGTTAAAGCAGACTGTGAGAGACGAGTAAATTACTTACTTCCAGTAAGACACTAGAAAAACAAAGATATACAACTGCTTTTGGACAACCATAAAAATGGAAGTTCAAGACTGTCAAAGAAATGTTCTTTCAGAATATGTTACTCTCGCTCCTGCCAGGCAACACACTTCAGCATTTTGCAAGAGTATTTGCTGATGTCTGTTCCCATGCACTTCAGTGGACACTAAGTTTCCAAGTTCAAGATCAGTGTTTTGCAAGTAATTAAAATGAATCACTTAAGCCACAACCACATCAACTCAACAATATGCTTCATTGAGACCCAAGCCAGACACCAGCAGATTGAAAGAACTTGCCTAACATTTGACTAACAGCTCTACATCAAGGCTATGTAGATTGCTGTTTCATGATTTATGGATATAGTTTGTCACCTTGGAGGCTTTCATCTCCTTGACAGCTTTGCAGCAAGTTTGTCTCATGGAAAGTTGCAGACTAGAATCCTTATTGGAAAGTGTCTATGATCAAAACACAGTAAATCAAATAAAGTCTGGCAAAGCCATATCAAGGGCAGTGGCTAGGCACTTGAGCACACCTACGACCAATATAACCATCAGTGGGGATGCTTTCCAAAGACGTTGCATGATGGTCTAGAGTCAATCAGCAAAAACAAATTGCTGATGAAAGCAATGGAGGAGTCGCAGATGAATCCAAAACTAGGAACGTAGAGGATGCGGAAGATTTAAACGCTAACGCAACCTTTCTTTGTCAAGAAGATGTAGGCAAGAATCAAAGGCTTCATAGTAACTTCTAACAGCTTTTTAGTTAATTCTCATCAGAGATACTCATTAAACAAAATTGTGACAGAGAAGACGTATAGTTATATAGACTAAACAAAATTCCAACCAATTTGTTTGGAATGCAAATAACAATAAATTGGAACAAGATAGGGGGGAAATGTGGCATGGGAATGTATTGTGCCACTGAATAACTTGAAAGAAGTCTAGTATTTATGACAAAATCCAATCTAATACACACTCCTTCCAAAACCACTAAATGGAGGAGGAATGACCCCTGTGCAAAATTGTTGAACATGTCAGTTCTGTGTATTACACTACAAGATAGATTAAACAGGAGGTGTTCCTCTATGACCTTATTACTTGTCCAAGTGCTGTTCCTCTTTTTGGTAACATTGAACACTTGAGTTCTGACAATAGCCAACACTTGTTGTTTAATTTGCTCACTGGGCTGTTGACTAGTCTACCAATGTATTCTGCAGTTCACTGACATTTAAATAAAAAGTATTATTACTTAAAACTAGGGTAGGTTTTGAATACTTAACTGGGCAAGTGGGAGACACCTACTCCCTAACCCTAACCTAACCACTGCAAACCTAAGGGCAAACCTAACCACTGCAGTTTTAAAGACACTAGACGCTATTCTAGACCAAATACCTTAGACTCCTTGTTCTCCTCAAGAACATAATTGATCACAGAATACACTATATGAATTGGTAGCCATTGCTCTTAAATATGTCTCGTATGTGACCCAACTCAACACACAGTAAATGTGGAGAACAAATTTTAATCACTCTATTTACAAAGGACTTGAATAACAACTTCTTCTACTTAATCTCACTAAAGGAGAGCCAGCTGGTGTAGAGGCCCAATAAGGTCGGTTTGTGATTTATAGAGGGGTTGAGGGTACCACTACCAAAGGATAGCAAAAACATCAAGGAATTGTTAACTGAGATTACTCTGCTTGACTACAGTAAACACAGGGGACAAATGCATAGTATTGAGATGCGTATGGAAAGTGTTACAATCATCCTCATGTATGACATCAAGTATGACAGGGTCACCTATGAAGCCAGAATGGGCCCTAATGGCAAACTATTAGCAACATCATCTACTTGATGATACATCACACTATAAAAACTAAATTCAACATAAGTGGTGGTATAATGATAAAGTTTCCAAAATACATCAACTGGAAATGATGACCTGCCAATGCCGCTGTTGTTGTATTACTCATGAGAACAATTTTTCCATCCACATCAGAGTTGAGATTAGGGATTAGATACCTTATGAGAACTCATGAGAAAAATTTTTTCATCCACATCAGAGTTGAGATTAGGGATAAGATACCTTACAACACCACACTTGGTGAATAGTATAAGGCATTTTGCTGGAAACTGTTGAGAAAAAGTGCATTTATTCGACTAAGCCTTCAATCTTATTAAGCTGGGTTGCTTTCCTTCACAATCCTTTCAAGAAGCATGGGTTGCCACATTCAGATATTGTAAATAAATTGTCATGCTTTGCTAATTGAAAGCAAAAAAATATTAATATTTAGCAATCCAACAAAAGTGCAACAATGGAGTAGTGACTAAATGAAATCTGGTTTGTGAACTATAACTTGGGTGTGATGACAAAATTTTAAGGTCAGAACTACTGAGAAAATGGTTATCACAAATGGGCACTGGGAAGCAAAAAATACAAGGGAAGTTGCATAGTAACTGCATCAGAGAAAGGGGCCCAAAGATTGCACCCCAAATAATCAGTAAAACTATTGTTTCCAGGCTGATCTTAAGCAGTCTTGGGTGAAAAATAGACTAAAAATATTGATATTGGGGAAATCTCCAAAATGACCTTGGCCCCTGACTTCTTCTCCCTTTAAAAAGATGCCTGTGTAGCATACACATATAGACTTAAATAAAGGTATGAGAAACAGCACCACGCTAGTCTTCTGTAATCAATTCTTTTGGAAAACCATTCTTGGTCACAACGTGGCACAAGTCCCTTCTTTATTACACAACTCTACCAATAACAGGGCATGTAGCAGCAGTGGCGGTTTTATGGGGAGGATGACAGGGCCATGGCCTGAGGCCCTGCCCTGTAAGGGGCCCCGCACCTCAATTCTAAGAAAAAAGGACATGTCTGACTACCCATATTAAGTTGGTGGAAGTAAGTAAAAAACTCGAAACTGTATCCACTGGAAGGAATAAAATGTCTCACAAACTTCCGCAGTACGATCATGGCTGAGTTTCCTTGTAATGCATGATGTCATAAGGCCCCGCAAACTTTTTTGCCCAGGGCCCCACATCCTCCAAAACCGCCACTGTGTACCAGAGGTGGCCTTGGCTCCAATATCAGAATGGTTACCACAGTTTGTAACCTTATGCTTGTCAATATTATCTCATGCATGCTAATAAAGATGAAGATCAAACCCATATTTAGCTTTAAAGCGGGATCTGCAACTGCATGGCCTTTCGGTTCCATACCTCTTCATGTGCCTAGGTTCAGCTTACTCCTTTCTCAAGGCAACTACTTCTTTCTAGAGCTCTCCCTTTATTCTAGTTTTCTTAGATGACTTCTGATGGGTTTGTAGCAGGGATAAGATTTTCCACTGTATTCAGCTATGTTTCTCCTGGGTTTAGGAGGGTTCAGCTATGTTTCTCCTGGGTTTAGGAGGGTTCAGCTACGTTCAACTTTTATAAACATTGCCTTATAAGCTTCCTGATTTTTCAGGATTTTATTACGTCACTAGAAAATATATGTGTAGGCTTATAGAATTTGAGGCACATACAAAAGGAGACCCATGAGAATCTGATAAACATTGGGTGACTTCACATGAACTGACTTAAATATGAGTTCATTGATCTTTAATGTAACATTTCAACATTGTAGCCCTGTTGTAACATTGCAAGTAAGAACAGGAATAAGCAGAAAATAAGCACCCAAGTACTTTACCATGCTATGCATCCAATTCTTGTTTCATTTTAGTTTGTATAGAATCATGTATGTCAATACGTTCATCACAATCGACTTTTGGCAGCCCTTGCTAAACTGTAAAAATTTTTACTCTGGAAAGAACCTTAAACGTGAAGTTAAGACCCCTCATACAACTTAGTGACTGCATTTTGTGCCACAATACCCACTGACCAAAATGCCTTTTGAAAATGTCCACAAACTCACAAACCACATACATGATGAATGGAGATTATGTTCCATTAACAAAACACTAAAGCAAAACCCTCAAGAAAATTTTTGAAGGGAGGGGGTAACTAAAAAATTATAAGTGGTTTACTGTCATCAAATAATAGAAATATTAACATCACAAAACAGATCTAGATATTGTTATCAAAATAACAATCTATTGAGTATTATGAGGGCAATAATAGGTAACAAAATCAGGCATTTATCAGGTATGATATCTATGTGCAAAGGACAGCAAATGGGCTTAAAATATTTGGCCAACATGAACTTGCATCATTAAATCCTTTGATGTGGCTGAAATGTTTAACAATTACAATGGTTTAAGTACACTTAAAATTACATAGGCTAAAACATCAATTTAAGACTGAAGGCTATACACTCCTACTCCCCTGAACCAGGGTAGACGAGAACCAGCAAGGACCAAAGGGTGGAAGTAACCATAGGTCCCCTTGAGGCTCTCTTGACCAAAACGTTCCTTTCTAACCATAATCTGAAGTCATTTTCACATCTTAAGCTCTTACGCTTCCCCTTAACAGTGAACTTGTAGTTGAATGGGTGTCACTAACATTAACTCTAGAAATAACCCTAACCTGTACCCTAACCGTAACAAAATCCCTTCCCCTATCCCTAACACACGGGTGTAGATTCTGGGCATGGGGGACTCATCCCCCTCACTTTTCAGGATGGAGGAACAACAGCTGCTTTATTCCCCCACTTTTGGGTCCAGAAAATATCAAATTGTCGACGTTTAATCCTTTTATGCCCCCGCACACACACACATTCTTACAGCGACCTGCGCTCATGCCCTAACCCTATCACTACGTGAACTTGTCAGTGGTACCCAACTGCCTACAAGTTGACCCCCATAACGACCCAAGTCCTGAGTTTGCTCCCACTCCTACCTCCCCCTTTCTGACCCTGCCACTGTCCGAAGAGATTGCTGTGTCACTTGCTATCAGCAATTAGTGACATATAAAAGGTCTTTCCTTCCAAATTTCGCAGCCCGTGTGTCGCCTAAATGACATTTATATTTTCAATAGTGTTAACTACCACGATATCATCCGGCCAACATGTAAAGTACCAGTCTGACTTCAATATGTTTAGCACCATCGTTGAACGCGATAACTGCATTCTTAACATACATCGCAAGCATGTCGATATCTAGGAATGGCTTGCAACGATTTCGCCCCTAGAGATAAACGGTGCGAAGCCTAAGACTTTACGTTGACTCACGCAGGCAAAACGATGTCTTTTAACAGAAACCATCTGTTGATAGCAGAGCGTATTTTAACTCAACTTCATCTTCAGTAGGAAACAATTGCTGCTTGAATCTATCGCCGTTTTTGTTCAACTTAAACCGCGGGGCACTTGAAACAAAACAACTAACCTCAGAACAACCTTGCAAATCTTTTCATTGACGTCAGTATCTCTTTCAAAACAGCAAATGTCACCGCAAGTGATTGTCAATGACGTCAATATGAAATATAATCTCCATGGTGGTTGTCAAAAGACATCTGTACTCGTTTGAATATCAATTCTCTATTCTTCTAATTTTTTCGCTGTCCAGTAATCCAAATAAGTAGCTTTTATTGTGTTGTTAGTCTACCGTTTTAAAGTTAGACTTTCTCAATAAACACGGAATAGAATAACTGCCGTCTTTCTGCCTAACCTTCCAACAGAAAATTCGATTTGGTTCCTCAATGCGCAAGCTAAATGATAGTCAATTGAGCAATTCATCCCAAAAAGTAAAAGCTAGTTTAAGATCCTAGTAACGTCACAGTACCACGTTTGTAGTTTTACTCATTATCACGAACTTCTTATATCCCCTCGCTGCTCGAAAGGATTAAGGAAAGAACACTGTCTAATCAGCTTGCAAGAAACTTACGGCCATGCTCGATGAGGTTGTTGGTCACTCAGAATGAACATTGCGGGGTTTCCTTTGACAGGCTGCAATTGACGTCGTTATGTTGCCGTAGGTTACAAGAGTCAAGGCTAATCCAAAAGACTGGTCAACGAAGAGTGATTGGGTTTGTGAAGCAAATTTGATTTCCGGCAAAGTAATTCAGGAATAAAGAAATGTTTGATATAACTATGCTATTGTTAACAGTAAGATCTGACAGCAACTTCACCTGAACAGTTGTGGCACTCAGAAGGCAGTGAAGTTTGTCCTCTCATTAAAAGACCTCATACTAGCATTTGGCTGAGTTAGGTGAGCTGGTCTAACAATCAGAGGGTTGATGGTTTGAGTTATGAGCTGTGGAAGGATAAAGACGGATAAAGAAGGGAAATGGCCTCCCTACCTCTCTATCCCGTGACTCAGGAAATATGATCATCTACCACATCACATCACCTACGCTTTGTAACAGAGAACGGGACTACCTCTATTTATTAGCATTGAGGGAACATGCTTGACAAATTCTATTTGCATTATTGTTCCAAAGAGAAACATGATAGTCTTCTAAATTAAATTCTTCATGACCTCCTTGAATAGCACTTACTGTATACATATCAAGCCCCAGGCAGAAATCATAAATTTAAGGTCTGACTCCGATGTATGCGTGAACAGGGTAGGCTACAGGAGGCATATTTCCCCATTATTCTGATTTCCTTTGCATCTTTAGCTTTTGATGTTCAGATTTATGTAACAACGTGTGTCCAGGGCATTTTTGTTCTCGTCCTCACTCCCCCCCCCCACCCCCCAATTTTTCTCGTAGCTACATCACTGACCAATCGGACCTGGTTTCACAACGGCGACGCATCGCCAGTGACAGCTCCATTTTAGATCGTTATCTGAGTGAGACCTGGGCTTTATATGCAACTTAAAAACCACAAGGATCAGGTTAGTCGAAGCTCAAAATAGGTTTGGATCATTTAAATTCCGCCTTACTTCCGCCACAAAAATACCTTCGTTATTCTATTACTTGTTCAAACGCTTTGGGGAAATTTAATCTTCATGTAGGCCTATGGCTCAAGTCCCACGGGTACCATTACTAGGACCCTCCATGTCAAATTGGGAGGCCCGTTTATCATTATGAAATTCACCGTATTTCAGCGCATGTATTTAAATCGGATAAATCTTTCGGATGATTTCATCACTTCTTTTTACGTTCATCTTCAGTCAAACGCTCGAAAAATTAGTGATGCACTATTTTCAGGAGTACTTCGAAAGGACTGAAATGAGTGATTTAGCCATTATTAGCAAGTCGTTTCTTTACAAGCAGTCATAAACATTTTGGCAACGAATCGTTTGGCGTAAGGGGCTCATGCTCTCAACAATTTGCACATGGTTCTTTTAACTGGCTGTAGATACGACGTTTTTAAAAATGAAGGGACTCTTCATAGTCTAGGGAATGTAATCGTTCTTTTTTCATCTGATTTCTAACCTCTGGTACGCATCATTTCACACTGGGAATTTCAAAGTTCGGAGTAAGCTGCTAACCATTTGTAACGCGGAATATAAAGGCTCTAACTAGTGTTACTGAGCACTACAAGGTCAAAAGATTTCACTGGTATGTACTTACTGGATAAGCCCTATGGGTAAAAATTATCACAACATTTGGTTTAAACCAATCAATAAAACGCAAGAGCACCCTCAAGGAAACTTTCGTTAACTTTCACTCGAGTGATACAATCTGATTAACAAATCCTGACGTAACACCTAAATGCCTTTTCAAAGGAACTATTCAAATTGGAAATTGCGAAAAACAAAAGGAAATTGCAAATTACGAAATAGGAGCCGCATCTTTAAGTGTGAAGCATGCCCTGACTCGAACAGATATGCACAAATCACTGCGTTCCAGGATGGTTTGCGAAATACTTTGTTTTGTTCCCAAATATGTCCTGTAAAAGCATTTTTCTCAGAAGAAGACAATAGTTGGTGATATGAATTAATTGGAGGGGTTCTAGTGCAACCAGATGTCATACAAAAGAATGTGAATGCGTGATATTCAAGAACGTATAAATATGTAGCATATGACAAAATACATATAAGGGAAATCCAAAGATGTACAAATAAGTGGGATATGAAAAGTAGAAATACGTGGGATATGACAAGTAGAAATACGTGGGATATAAAACATAAATAAGTGGAATATGAAAAGTAGAAATAAGTGGGATATGAAAAGTAAAAATAAGTGGGATATGACAAGTAGAAATACGTGGGATATGACAAGTAGAAATGCGTGGGATATAAAAACATAAATAAGTGGAATATGAAAAGTAGAAATAAGTGGAATATGAAAAGTAAAAATAAGTGAGATATGAAAAGTAGAAATAAGTAGGCTATGAAAAGTAGAAATAAGTAGGATATGAAAAGTAGAAATAAGTGGGATATGAAAAGTAGAAATAATTGGAATATGAAAAGTAGAAATAGGTGGGATATGAAAACATAAGTAAGTGGTATACGAATGAAGTCCGATAGAAATAGTTTAAGTGGGGTTAAAGATGTTGAACCCACGACGCGCAAGAATTACATCGTGACAGACGCAGGATAGTGTATGTGTTGTGGGTGGTTTTTCAATATAGCTAAATAGAAACTCCTTTTTCTATTTACATCCCTCCTCCTTTCTAAACTTTGCTCTACTTTTCATTATTCAGTTGTGTAATTGACAGACAGGTTTGAAATCATGGGCAGGGGCGTCAAACGCCCCATTTCACACACAACAATTTGGAGCACTATCCCTTCTTATTTCTTACAACCTCTAAAACGCATACTGGACTTTGCGAGGTTATGAGATCCCTCATAACTAAATCGAATTGATTAACATTTTGTTCACACGGATCTTTGATATAGAACATTCCTTAGCCCATTCAAGGTTTTCATCGACCGAGGGCAAATTGTCTACCTTGAGCAGGGTTCCATCAACCAAGTATAATATACCGACCTTTTCCAGGTTCCCCTGACCGAATACAAATTGCCTGACGTTTTCCAGAATTTCGTTGACTGAGTACAAATTGCTTGACCTTCTACGAGACTCCATTGACCATGTACAATGTGTTTGACATTTTCCAGATATTCGTTGACTGATAACAAATTTCCTGACCTTCCCTTTGTCTCAAGGTATGTGAGAAACACACAGCTGGGAGAAACGTAAACAACGCTGCCTAGTTACTGCGCAACCCTACCCCTATCTAAATAGCCAAGATAGTTTATGGATGCCCAAATCCAGGAATTTGGCCTTAAAACGAGAGTCGGCAACCGTTCCTTCGTGGGAGACGTACAGTATTTTGAACTGGACCAAAATCTTTTTTCTTCAGGAGTACTAAGATTAACCTTCTCAAATGGTGGGGGGTATCATTCTTTTATAGTTTGATGTGCTGTTTTCATTTCTCCTGCCTGAACTTTGCCTAGAATGCTACTATTATTCACTGAAAAAATGACGCATACACGCGATATTGTGGTGAGGAGGGGAGAAAGGTGAAAACGAGGTCAGTGAATACAATTTCTCTTGCGCAATCTTCCTTTCAACATATAACTCAAAGTGGTGAGCCTCCCTAACAGGTAGCGTGCAGCACTTAACGCCAAACAATTTCCTGGAGGTCCCTCAAAGACAATCTAAAATCATCCTGTGACATACGATGGAGCCTTGATGCACACAATTTGTGCTTGGTTCTTTTACAGTTAACGGACAACTCTGACGATCGCTCGAAAGAGCTCACTAAATCTGGGGTGGTCAACATTTAAATACAAAAATATTCAACTTACAAAAATACTTATACATAAATTTCTCCTTTCACTTCTTTTCAATCCTCTTTAAGTACCAGTACGTAGATGATCGATTGCCAGATGCATATTTTAGCAAAACTACTAAGAAATGATGAAAATACGGTGAAAAGCAATTGAGCAAGAGCTGCCCTGTTATGATGCACTGGCTGCAATAGTGACTGATGCAAATGGCAAGTGAGTCATAGAAGAAGACATCGCGCCGTACTTTATCCACCCTTAAAATAAATAAGAAACTTGGCTAAACGATTCATTAACGAACTAACCGAGAAATTAACCTAAATAACTAAACTAACTGACTAACTAAACTTATCAACCAAAATAACTTGGTAACCAGTGCGACTAATCAAACTAACTTACTAATCAATGTAACTACCCAAAATAACTCACTAACAATGCAACTAACCACAATAACTAATGCAACTAACCAAAAAGTAACTTACTGAACAGTGTAACTAACCAAACTAACTCACTAACTAATGTAAATAACCAAACTAACTCACTAACTAATGTAAATAACCAAACTAACTCACTAACTAATGTAAATAACCAAACTAACTCACTAACTAATGTAAATAACCAAACTAACTCAC
>JAAAKL020014824.1:0-11767 GCA_010016065.2 Carybdea cf. marsupialis auct. non (Linnaeus, 1758)
AACGGAAGAGAAAACCAAATTTTTAAAAAGATAATAAAGATAACAAATGTAAATGAAGGAAATGAACGAAATGAACAAAATGAACAAATAAATAGATAAAAGAAATGAACAGAGAAGTAAATGAATAAATAAATAAATAAATATTTAATTAAGTAAAACTAAAGGTTTTGGAATGTATGCAGAGAGGAAAGGTTTATTTGCCAGTAATAAAAGCGTGCATCCAAGGATCGTCTATTCAAAGCAAACCTTTGTTCAGTGTGTCCCTCCAATCAATCAAGTGCTGCTTGTGTCGTCGGTAATTTTTTGCTACGTATTAATTATATCATAGCCTCGCTTTCATTTTCTCGCTTTCGTTTTCTAATATCAGCTATTTCCTGTACGTAGTTAGTCATTTCCTTTTGTAACTCAATTGTTCTTTGTATATACAGTCCTCTGTTTTTGCCTCAAGATATCAGAGTTAATCTAAGTTAACTTGAGTTCAGACGAGTTCGCTCTCTTTCTACGATTATGCGTCTATTTCGAGTTTAGTTTCTCCAACATTTGTAAATTATTTTCTTTTATGTGTTGTAAAGGTATAATCTCAAATCTTATATAATTTTATTTTGCGTTTATCAGGTGTCGAAGTAGACGATGAAGTGTATGAAGTTAAAAGAGAGCCTAAACCGGTTTGGTGGAGCCGAAGAAGGCGACGATGGGTTGACAAAAGGAGAAGAAGGGAATGGAAACAGGTGTCTAAAAGAGACGTTCCTAAGCCCAAATCTAGAAGCTGTAGACGAAAAAATAAAGGTGGACAGTATGCATAATGTTTGAAGGAACTATACAGACCATAGTTATGAAAAAAGAATTAGCAATTTGTACTCTGACAATCTGACTTTACAACTAGTATAGACAATACTCGTACGTAGCTAGTAGGAAGGATAAAATATAGACACGTTCTCACCTTCCATTTCCTATTTCATATGTGGTAGTCTAGTCCTGTTGTCAAATGTTGGGCCACGAAGGAGACATCAGCAGGTTAAAGCATTATGTCTTGAAGACTGGTCGATTCCCGTAAAGTGACGTTAGCAAATATATCACGCCAAAACCTTGTCGAGTTAAACACATATAAATGCGTTATCAGTTCATAAGGTCTTTCTAATGAGATGATTCCATCCATGTAGTGACCGCTTAGCAATCGTCAGTCGTAACACTCAGACAGGTGACGACCACTTTCCCTTTATTACAATTAGGGGCCATGAGAAAGTTATAAGATGTAAAAGGAATTTAACCTCATCAACTCTTAGGATTCTTACTCGAAGACAGCCTAATAAGTTGTTAGCAGTTATGTATTTTCATAAAGTTCATAAGTTTATTGCTATCAGCGCATGGCCAGGGGGCGGGGGGCGTGTGCACCCCAAACTAAGGTTGGTGATCTACAGCAATGACAATATCTAGTTACCACGTTAACACCCTCTCCTACACCTAAGCACATCGACACCCAGCTCTGCGCGATGATGGTGATAAAACTATGAGCGCCACATGACTTCATTGCGGAAGTATGTGTTCATTACTTTGCCTAGTACCTCTCGTCAGCCATGTAGACAGGACGAATTCAACAGGGGGCCAGAGGTTTTTACATTATGGGCATCCGTATGCTTGCAAGCCACTTTCCGTCTTTGTGGCACATTCTGAAATTAGAGGTTTGGTAAGAAGGATCTTTTCGTCAATTTTCAAGACACAATTCATACATAAAGAGGTGTGTGAAAGTGGCCACACATTTTACAGCTTTAGGCCTCCCTCGGAACTATAGCATCATAGGCATCCGCTTCCTTAGAGACAACTTCCCGTCTATCTGGCACGTTGTAAAGCTAGAGGCTTGGGAAGGAGGATTTCTTCGTCGATTTTCAAACAAAAAAAAATATATAAAGAGGTGTGTGGAAGTGGCCACACTTTCTGAAGCTTTAGACCTCTCTCAGGACAATAACCTCATGGGCATCCGCTTCCTTAGAAATAACTTCCTGTCTTTGTGGCACGTTGTAAAGTTAGAAGCTTGGGAAAGAGGATTTTTACGTCGATTGTCAAGCCGTTATATTATAGATAAAGAGGTTTGTGGGAGTGGCCACACTTTTTGCATTTTTATGCCTCCCTCGGTACTATGACATCATAGGCATCCACCCTCTTCAAAATAACTTTCCGTCTATGTGGTATGTTGTAAAGTTAGAGCTTTGGGAAGGAGTGTTTGTCTTCGATTTTCAAAACAATAGGTTATGCACAAAGTTGTGTGTGGAAGTGGCTACACTTTGTCCAGCTTAGGACCACCCTCGGGAGTATAACATCATGGGCATCCGCTTACTTAGATATAGCTTCCCATCTATGTGGCACGTTGTGAAGTTATAAGTTTGGTAAGGAGGAGCTTTTCGTCAATTTTCAAAGCAGTAGATTACATGTAAAGAGGTGTGAGGAAGTTGCCACACTTTTTTGCAGCCATAGACCTCCCTCGAGATTACAACATCATGGGCATCCATTTCCTTAGAAATATCTTCCCATCTATGTGGCACGTTGGGAAGTTTGAGGATTGGTAAGGAGGACCTTGTCGTCAAATTTTGATACAATATATTATATATAAAGAAGTGTGTGGCAGTGGCCACACATTTTGCGGCTTTAGACTTCCTTTGGAACTATAACATAATGGGCGTCCGCTTCCTTAGAAATAACTTGCCATCTATGTGGCACGTGGTGAAGCTAAAAATTTGGTAAGAAGGATTTTTTTGTCGATTTTCAAAATAAAATATCAGTTTTCAAGAGGTGTGTGGAAGTGGCCACTCCTTTTGTAGCTTTAGACCTCCTTTGGAACTATAACATGATAGGCATCCGCTACCTTAGAATTAGCATACCATGTATGTGGCACGTTGTGATGTTTGAGGTTTGGCAAGGAGGATCTTTCAGTCGATTTTCAAGCCAATAAAATATATAGAGAGAGGTGTGTGAAAGTGGCCACACTTTCTGCAGCTTCAGACCTCCTTCGGAACGATAACATCCTGGGCATCCTTCTTCTTTAGAAATATCTTATCTATGTGGCACGTTGGGAAGTTTGAGGATTGGTAAGGAGGTTTTTTACGTCGATTGTCAATTCTATATGTTACATGTAAAGAGGTGTGTGAAAGTGGTCAGACCTTTTGCCGCTTCAGATCTCCCTCGGATCTATAACATCATGGGCATCCTTTTTCCTCAGAAACAACCTCACATCTATGTGGTGGTTTGTGAAGCTAAAGGTTTGGTAAGGAGGATTATTAAGTCGATTTCCAAGCCAATAAAAAATATATAAAGAGGTGCGTGAAAGCGGCCATGCCTCCTTCAGGATTATAGCATCATGGGCATCCTTCTTCCTTAGAAACAACTTCACGTCTATGTTGCGTGTTGTGAAGTTAGAGGTTTTAGTAAGGAGGAGTTTTTCGTGGATTTTTAAAACAACATATCATATATAGAGAGGTCTGAGGAAGAGACCACACTTTTGGCGCTTTAAACCTCCCTCGAGGCTAAAATATCATGGGTATCCGGTTCCGATTTGGTAAACAGGACATTATCTTGGATAGTCTAGAAAATTTTACAGTATTTGGAGGTGTTGGAGAGTGCTGAGACTTTTTGCAGCTTTAGATCTTTGTCAAGACTATCCAGTATCATGGGGATCAGGTTCCTTACTATTCATATCCCATCTTTGCAGTACCTGTTGAAGTTAGAGGTTTGCTTTATAGGATCTCACCTTCGATTTGTCAAGACGATTTCTTTAGAACTTAGAGATGTGGAGGACCGACGAGATTTTTTGCAGCTTGGGACGTTCCTCCAGACTAGAGCATTCTTGGGATCTGGTTTATTGCAAATGATTTGCCGTCTTTGCAAGTCGTTTTAATATCAAAGGTTTCATCTTTTTTATTTTCAAGACATTTTCTATCACTTAGAGATGTGCTTGAGTGATAAAGGTTTTTGCATCTTAAGAATATCTTACAGACTAGAACATTTTGGTGATGCAGTTGATTTGAAGTTACATTCCTTCTTTGCGTCTATTTTTTGTCCTTCCTTGGGCACTACCTCGATGTTTGTTTAAGGTGTGCGTTTTCTGAGCTCAGGGATCGTTTGAATCGTGCTTTCAGTCAATAATGTTCTTCGCTTCTCTCTCTCTTACTTTTCTTACTGCTTTTAACAGTCGAGTTATTTGAGTTGGATGATTTTTTCGACTCAGTTACTGTTTGAGAATTATTTGATATGACTCCATTGATTTCACACTGACTAGTCCGAACAATACAGACTTGTTAAGGCAGCAAATACCTGGAAATGACAGCTAATCCAGAAGCTCAGAGTCGAGGGAAACTGGCTTTCTTAATCTTAATCAGTCTTAAAAGTGTACACTGAGACCAAAGGACGAGTCAAGCGAGGGAGCAAAAGAGTGTAACGAGGAATTGGAAAGTAACTTTAACTGCCTAACATTAGGGTAAAAATCTCTGAATGGCCAGTGGAGAAATGTCATCACTGGTCTCTCGGACATCGATTCTGCATTTCGTTGTTTGCTAAGTCCCTTATCATTACAGCAAACTATATCTTCCTTATGTAAGTAGGACAAATGGGTTTTTTACACTTTGAGTATATATGGGTGTGTATACGCGAGTAACGTAGTGCAGTACATGCACAGGGTTTTTGTAAGCATCCATAGTTACACCAGTATAAACATTACTGGTATTTTGTATTTTGGAGAAACTCAGATGAGGAAACTTCATCTTCGAGTAATTGGACGAGCAACCCACTAGACAACAACTATGCATCGTCAATCTATACATTTAAAACATTTTCGGCCCTCTTAATAAAAGTAGAAAGGGTATTTTCTAAGAGATACAGATTTTCCTCTATCATAAGACCATTAAAAAATCGTATCGGAAGTGAGAAACGGGCCTGACATGCAGAATTAGGCGGGCGCCAACATCGCCCTCTCATTTTCTAGGGCTGTCTATCAATTATTCTTATGATCTCTGTTGTGAACGAATGATTAAACAAAGTTGGGTTGCTTTCCTTGACACTGGATTGTTGTCTACAGCAAAACATGTACCATAAACTGCGTCTAGCCATTGGTTGCGAAGTCACACACGTTTGAGTGTCATGGTCTGTGTATGATTGATATCGTTCCAGTCAGTGAAGGGCATCGCCTTACCATGATCTCGTTTCTGTGATCGAAGGGGAGATCCTTCATCCCTCATCAAACTATGTGCAAAAAGAACATTCGGATCTACGATGAAGCAGCCTACAAGAACTAAGTGAGACAGGCCATCAGAAATCGAGGAATTCAGAGCTAACATAGAATGGGTACTAAAATAAAGGTACGTACGTAAAGTAAACTGCCACAGTTAAATATCTGAAGGTATTTCATCAAGCACCCTCCTTTTACAGTAAGTTTGCCAAGTTTTCTGTAACGGTTTGAGAAAATTAAATCTTGGTGAATGTGAAGGAGGGCGTGTATAGGGTATGGGACTGTAAATTTTTCGGTTTAAGCATACGCCAGTTCATAAAATGATTTCCTACTCTCTGTCTGTGAAGCAGCAGAGTAATATTCAACGGTCGACCACGTTATTAAAGAGTAGGAGTTAGTTTAAGTTAAAGATAAGAGACAGCTAGCTATGGTAATTTCAGCTACTAGACCCCCCTGTCACAGGTAAGTAATAAAGTGCTGAATTAACAAAATAAAGTTCAACATACCTTTGTATAAATTCCAGATAATAGAGTCTGTATTTTACAGGGCTTTCCATTTTAAAATTTGTTTTGTGTAAACTTTTTATCAATTTTCTGGAGTGAGGTGGCAAGATTATCATTTTGGCTGGATATTTGTTGACAGAAACGTGCCTTTTAATCAAAATCACTTGAAAGTACGACTGAATTTAACTCCTAAAAGGTTGGATTGCATGTAGATATCATGCTCCCCCACTTGTTTCTAGTTTATGTGGATAGATAGAGTACTAGCTGCCTCGTAATAGACAGAAAGCAACAAATGAGTGAGCGAAATAAACAATCAGTAATAATAATTTTATCCTTGCAAAACGAAACAATTTTTCAATGGTAGGACCCTTCAAATTCAAGGTGAGGGCTTCCCACTTTTGTGTGTGTGTGTGAGGAGGGGGGGGGGGTAGTTTTTGATAAGCTTTCTGTTGATATATGTCTTGAGTAGATTGCATTGGTAAAACTTACATAAATAGTTACTGGCCCTACACTGAATGACTACCAGAAAACATATGTTATTGACTGGGTGCAAGAGCAGATCACAGTCACTGCAGGAGCAGTTTAGGGAGGACCATTTAGGAAGGAAAACTCTAGGTTCTGTAAAGCCCTTATCCAGTGAATTGTTTGCAAAACAAACATGAGTATTTTTCTGTAAGTTCTTACCTATGTGAAAGTCAAGTCAAAATGTTTTTTATCCATGTGAATTTTTTCAACAAAACTGACAGGGCTTCATTTTTTTCGCATACAATTCAATAAAAGAGTTAAGTAAACATTGTCGTCTCATGCAATATATTTTTAACTATGGAGAATCTTCTCCTAGTTTTCTAACCATTGTTTATTTAAGTTAAATCTATAACCTACAAAATTCACCAACTATGCATTTTGGAGCAAAATAGCCAGTTTACATTTTTTATGAATAAGTCAAGAATATAGTTTATATGTTTTTGATGGCATTTGTGGTGCATGCTTGCAAGGCTCTCTAGCTCTTGTCACAAATGTTTTATTACCTCAAGTAACAGTGTGCATAGTGCCTTAAAAAATATATGCTCTGTACACCTATATATTGTTATACAGCAAGGTATGAAATGAATAAGAAAGAATTAATCAGATTCTGGATATCTGTGTTATTCTTAAAACACAGGTAAATTGCATACTATGATTTCATGCTCAATGTTTGTATTTCTGGTTTAGTTTTTAATTACACATGTAGCATGGTCATAATAGTCAGGTGTTGTATGAGTCCTCATTAAAGATAGTAGTGTTTTCACTGGATCGTTCTATTATATACCTGCATACTGGAACTATCAATATGGATTAGCTTCATATTCATCATTATGGTGTCATTATCACCAATACTATGTAACATTTGGTGAGTTTGTTCCATTATAGAATTATTTTGTCTGTGCTGATCATTTTGTATAATATTACATAACCTTACATGATAAATAATGTCAATAGGCCAGGATTGACATAAACTATGGTGTAACCTTTCTTAAAATTGAGAATCATAGCCCACACCGATGGTATGTATTAAGTATGGTAATTCGATTTTCCCTAACTCAATTTAGGTTGGTATTATTGGTGGTACAGGATTAGATAATCCAGATCTCTTACATCACAGAAAGGAGAAAATTGTGGAGACAAGATATGGAAAGGTATGATGTCTTACATTTAACCAGTCCCTACAAATTGCAAATAATCTCTATAAATTCACATCATAGACACCCTTATCAAATAGTTTGTAAATTATTTTGACACCTTTTGTTGAGTGAGTGGTGTTTACTGTTCACTATTCATATATCCATAGCCCTTCTGTGAATTTTTTTTTAATGCAACTGAGGTCATAACCCTCAATGATAGGGGAAAGTAGAAGGTTTTTTAATCCACTTTTACTATACTACTAAGAGATATTTGAGTACCACCTTGCTCAGTGCAAGTTTAAAGCTTACTGGAAACCACTCACACTAAAGATTGGATTACAATAGTTTATTTTGAAATTGCTAAGTACATATCTGGTTGAAATATTTATTTTTTTCCAATATAATATCATTAATTGGCTGTTACCATTCAGCTTCAATGGCATAGGGTTGTATCATCTTAGATTTTCCCACATTTGTATGATATCTGTTTTCATGATACCTCTGATAGCAAGTAAAATAATTTCCAGTGGCATAATCTATCACAACATTACTGTGACAACACATGGGGCTACAGTATTTTAACAATAGGATCAATATACTTGATTTACCTTGTTAGCCAATACAATTTTCTTAAAATTTATATATTTGTATTCTACAGCTGTAGTAACATTGACCAGTTAAAGACTGCATCAGAGCTTGATCTGTTGGAGTTTGGAACTGGTTTGTAAGATTCAGTTTCATTGCGTTCTACTTATATGCAGCTGCTCTGGAAGTGTTTGATTACTCCCTTCATGCCTGGCAATGACCTGCATTACATATTCCTCACTGTCATTATCATTACCATCATTATTACTTTTATGTTAGGAAGAGAACCAGAATTGAATAAACAAATGCTAAAAATAGGTCTTGTATCAAATGTAGCTTGTGCTAACATACTAATAACAGACCTGCCCTATCAACATGACTGTTGCTATATACAAATAGTTGCACCTGGTTTGCCAGATGCAACAAAGACTAGTTGCTTATAAATACTAGGCACTATTTATTCCTTAGTTGAAAAAACAACAACAAACCATGGGGCTAAATGTGATAACTCAAGACTTATGATCTTTATGAGAGGCAGAGGCTAGTAATTTGGGTGACAGATCAAGTGGTGACTTGAGGAAAAATTGGCAACGGCTGATCTCTCATAAGAAGGAAAGAATCAGGCATCAGGCATTTATTCCAAACATAACAACTCAACAGTGCCCAGTTGCAATGCGTATGAAGAATTTTGAATGTCTTATGGAGTAACAAAATCATGACATGAAGGTTATGCTGGCAAGGGCATGTACACAGCATGGATGATGGCTGGATTCCCTAAGATATGATATAGGTGAACTGCCTGAAGGCAAGAAGGGTATCGGATGGTCTTATCTAAAGTTCAAAGATGTTTGCAGATGTTAGCCAATGGCAGGATGCCGTGGAAGAGTGCCACATGAAGCAGTGCCCTGGTAGCATTGGATAATAAGGAGCATCATCAATACAGAGAGAACCAAGGGGCCAATTTACAAGACACAGAATTTGTCTATGCAACCCACCTGAAAGACTGCCACTCAAAGATTGGGCTTTACAGCTACAAGTGTTAGAAATACAACTTAAATACATAGCACAATCCTTCATCTCCCATACATGGAAGGATGCTAACATGCCTTAATTATCACTGATAAATTTATTCAGAGAAGTTTGGATCTTATACTTTCCAGGGTGTTGAGATGAGCATATAAAGTTTTCAAATCGCTTTAGTCATGCATTATGAGCATGTTTCAATTTGCCACTATTTGTCTTGCTTTAGCTTCTATAGTACTTTCACTACTGTAAGTGTATATTTTCCTTCTCTCAAGAAGGGCTGACATATTCTGTAGTCTGTCGTTCACAGTCCACAGCCCAAATCTATTGAGCCACACAGATGCTTTTGGGGGATGATTTTCAATATTCCTCTGTCAAGTTGCATTTTTAAGAGCATCTCTCATACTGCTGTGTGCCCCAAATGTACCAAATAATTTTTTTGTGAAACTGCCAATAGGATAACCATATGGCTAATATCAAAGACATAAGAAATACCAAAACTCAGAAAGATTAAACCTTTTCTAAAAGACTTGTGGTCACACAAAAAAAGATTTCCATATTTAAAAGAAATACAGTCATAAAAAGATCCTGCATGGTTTTTATAATGATTGAATAGTAGAGGTAGTAAATTTCGTGATGAAGGGACATGCACCAAGGAAGAGTACTGTGTTGCAAGATGTAGAGGAACATTTTGTGATCTACTTTGAGTTTATAATATGCAGCTTTGAAGATTCATCTTTTATTGACAACCTATAAGCTGCTCCCTAATTTTATGTTTTTAGTTATGCTTGCATAATGACTTCGAATGTCCCTGCTTGTTGGCAGTGCCCTTTGCAGCAGATCCTGGATCCCAGCAGAGCTAGCTGCAAGCTAGAGAGGGGACGGGGCGGAGAACACTTTTAAGCCAGAATATTCACCATTGCTTAACATTTCCAAAACTCGAAATCTCTATATAAATGTTTTTCCCATTTGATGCCTGTTTATTCACAATTGACATCTTTACGTAACTTTCGTTTAAGCCATCAGATGCTTTAATAGTTGGAGACATAGGAGGTGTGGATGTGGTCATTCTTGCCAGGTAATTGTTTTTGACTTTAAAAACTATTAAGAAAGAATGTTCGTAAGAGTACCATTCATCATTCATTTAACTTAGTTTTGATTCTATCCTTGGGTTATACTTTGATATCTTCACATTTACTTGGAGTCAGTCGCGCAGTATGTACATGGAAAGTTATAAATGTTTCCCGTCAGTTTCCTTACAATACTGTACAGTAAAGCAACTTTCTCAGCTCAAACTATTCGTTGGGAATAATATATCTCTATAAATATATGATCAATCCGCAATAGAATTTTGTCAAGAGAGCTTTAGTAACATGGACATCTCTTTACTACTAACAGGAGATCGGAATTTTTAACGCAATTTATTCAGGTAGGAAGATGTGGTAGCAAGCCAACGCATTTGTAGTCAATGTTCTACTTTAAACCCAGGAAGCCCCCCTTTTATCTGAAATTACCTTAAGTATTTGATTATCTGCATAGTTTGTGAGTCAGTTTTTAAGTTATTAGTCGATAAACGGTCTTGAAAAAGGTCTGCCCATTTAAATGTGCTGAACATGTCAATCGTTTGCATTCCTTTCTACACAGTGCTATTCTGTTCTTCCTGTGTTATGGCCTTTCCTGTCAATTGTCATCCAGTATCGTCCTTCCTCTTCTGCCTCTTGATCTTTTACCATGCGTCTTCCATCTACAATTGCCAGTAAAAATAGGGTTGTGTGTTGCAGCTCAATGAATAGTGCCCGGGGTCTACAAGGATCCGTTATTCACTAATGGGCCTAGGATATTATTTATGAATATATCGCGTCGGGTTTATTTGAGGTTTGTGGAAAGATTCTCTCAAAGATTCAATGATCAAATATAACAACATATTTCTTCGGTACTTAGAAACAATAAAAACAAAACTGATCAACATTGCCAACCTGATTGTAATTGTAAATGAGACAATGGCCATATTGAGGGTGAATGTTATGGGCTCTCATTCTCTAAATCACCGTAACTAAGGTTACAACTTTCAACAGAAATTGGACAGCTTGATGGGCCACACGACAGCTTTTCCATGATCAAATTAAGTGGCGCTGTGAGGCTGATCTCGAAATTATGCAGAGCTAGTTGTAATTGTTTACCGGTGGGTGATTGGGAAATAACTTGGGAACTAGGGAAAAGTGAACCATGCTATTACCGGCCCAGTATAGCTCATGCTGTAGAGCTGCGACTGCGGTGTGCTCTAGGTCCGAAACCTAGTGGTAATGTTTTCACTGATATGTCTTCAAACGCGACATTTAATGTCTCTAGCTCTCTGCTACCTAATTTTCCATCACTTAGTCGTATGTGCCTCAATTAATTGCTCAGCTCAGTTCTTACTCATTCTGCTACCCCAATCAAAAGCGTATCATTGGAAGAACAAAGAGTAGGGGAGATAAACGTAAACCTTAAAATATACTCTTTCAATTTTGACACTTACTAGGGTTTGCCTCCCTGCTATAAAATAGGAGATCGGACCATTCGTATTGCTTCTTATGGGTTGCTCATATTTTCAGCTACAATGTACATTCTCATTTCCTTTTTAACCTGGAACTTTAATGTGTTTTATGTCGTACGCTTTTATGTTGGAATAAGCGCGCAGACGGGCTAGATATCGAGGGATACAATGGACATAACTACAGAGCATTTGTCACTGAACGTACTTGAAAGTAATCAACATAACATACACCACTGAATTTGAAATA
>JAAAKL020014825.1:0-11767 GCA_010016065.2 Carybdea cf. marsupialis auct. non (Linnaeus, 1758)
AGAAATGTTCCATTTGTACATAATGCTGTACGGGATGACAAGAATAAACGTCTGCTTTTGTGTACTGCGGTAACTAGCGGGTGGGGGTGAGGATACCTCCCGGCCATAGTTTGCTGTCTTAAGATGTTTCCTATCTCAGTTGGGCCATGCAACTGTCAACAAACTGGTATAAAGTTTGGGGCGAGGGAGAAATCTTGCATTGTCATTGTTTACAGGGCAATGTATCCAAGTCACCTATTGTCATATTCAGTTACTTTAAGACCTTCCAATAATTTCAGCTTTTGTACGGCACTTTGCATGATATTTTTGGCTGTATCCTTGCTTATACATTGTTTTTACTACAAACTACGCTTTGCCGTTCCGTCATGGCTTGTAGGACCCTGGTTCATGATCGCTTGTTGAGGAAGCTGAATTCAGACACTAAAATGGATTTATTTAGGAATTTATTTAGGGATTCGTCTCTGGTCTCGTATGACAAACGAGATTTACACTTTTGAAGCAGTATACAATTTACACTCATAACATTACTTAAACGTAGTAATTATTCAAAAAACTATTCTACCCAATATTTACGGGTTTTCATGAAGGTACGAAAGATTTAGGCGCCATTCTTTAACGATCGGGTTCATGATAATTGGAATAATGCCAAAAGTGGGAATTGATGTCTACTTGGTTTGTATGAAACTAGATTAAGACTATGTATATTGATCTATTTTGACAACGGTCTGGCTACGTCAGAGAGGAGAGGGTCAGCTACTATGAAGAATTTAAACTTTTAGAGTTTTAAGAAAAGCTAAAGTTCCGAAGCAAACAGACTTTTTCCTGAAACGTACTACGAATTGAAAAGGAATTCACAGAAATGTGGGCGTCTACAATTCATATTGCCAACATCTATAAAAGCATGGCCTACTTTTCAGGACGTACGAGGCTTGCCAATTACAAGTGCATTTTAAGTTACACAATACGTTACTTTAATACCACTGAAAAGGTAAAAGAAATGTAACGGTTTTATATAATAAGTTTTGATCTATGTAGATCCTTAACGTCTGGCATGTAACCTGTCATGGTGTACAATTGTGTACGAGAGAACAGGGTTAATCAACGGTAGTAGTTGATAACTTTTTGTGCGGTCTGTTTGGCATTTCTATGAGTCATTGTAAATAATAAATGGGTAGCAGTTTCTGAATCTACCTTTGTATTTTTCGTACAATTTTGGAAATATGCCAAAATATTACTTTTGAATGGTTTATTTTTACATTACTGTAAAAAATGACAGCATAATGATTAACTCTTGATAAGGTATTGAAAGTCGCATTTTAGCGCCATTTTTGAAGCTGGGTACGTTCATGCTCAGAAACAAAAATCGGAACCATGATGCCAAAAATGGTGGCCACCCCTGAGACAAAATACTTTCTGAAGATATTTTAAATAACCCCTATTGCAGATAAACCCAGATTCAGTTCCATGAACTTACATATAAGCATTTATTTTCCTTTGTGCACCTATCTTAGAATGGTTGTTGCTATCCCAACATTATCTTATAAATACACTTGCCGAATGCACTGAACATGCTTATTTGTTAATTATGAAAATCTATACCTTTGTCAGATACTATAACAGCGGGAGTACTTTCAATGAAAAAACAAGAAAATTAGATGTAGAAAGGATAATAAGATAGGGCGAGGCAGTAACATTCCTCTCCGGAGAAGAAAAATGAAAACTTGTAGAGAACTGGAGCAAGAAACGGCCGAAGGAGGGAAGAGAAATTGAAAGTCTAGTAAGGCTGTAACGTGTGAAAGAAGAATCGAAATACACGAATGAATGGTAATCAAATCATTTATGAGGAATCTAAACCCCATTATCTGCAAGAGCTCTTATGGACTCATTTTCACCTTGTCTCAAGATTTGTTTTAGAGTATCTACCAGACACACTTACAGTATAATCTGTAGTTTACGACGATGTGATGAGCAGCTAATCGTAGCCTTGAAAATGCACAATAAAAATACAGTAACAATAAATAATAAAATGAAAAATAAATAATAAATAAATAATGAGTACGAAGAACATAAATTAATACGTCACCTGAATTAATGGGGATTCCACTGTCTTCTTTAATGCATCATGGTTATAACCTGTAAATAGCAAATAATTACAGACTGAGAAAACAAACCTAACCTACACCTTTTTCTACATAAGAAATGCAGAATTGTGCGAGTGCGTGGGTCACAGAGTTGAATGCTGTTGGTGAAATACGTTTTCTATTTCTCTAGTATCTACTCAGCCTTATCATTTCAAGTCCTCTCGTCTCAAAAACACTTTCCAACTTTCAATGGGTGTTGAACAGAATGTTGGGCCGGATGGCAGTCAGTCCAAGGTCAAGCCACATGGCGCAGAAAGGCAGGTCTCTCAAAATGCGTAGAGATGGAGGTCGATGTTCTCAGAGTGCGTAGCTCAAGGGTTCGAATCCCGTTGGTGGCATACTTCTCTATTTCTCTAACATCTACTCAAACATTACAAGTATTAAACGGAGTAGATAAATTCACTAGATAAACTGTCCTCAGTTAAATCTTAATGTGTCACTATTCCACAGACATAAATGAAAGCACAATAAAAAGGAGACTGCTAAAGTTGACTATGGTGCCTTCATCATTAAAATTATGCATTGTGTCTAACATGGCACGAGACATTTAAACATAATGAGGCCTTGATATCACCTTACAATTATCACAAGAGTTTTACCACATACCCAAAGGAATTGAAGATATCTGCTGATGTACGTCTAACAGGACATTGCCATCCACATCAACAAGATAATTCCCTTTGCTTTGCTCATAGTCTGCAAAGAATTCGACACTGCGAGCGGCCTGCGGGGAAATGCAGTATTAAACTATAGATATATAACACTGCTGTATTTAACAAAGGCATATAAAATAATTCGACGGGTCTCTGATAAAGAAATTTACAGCAAATACAACTTCCCTTTTGACCCGTTCTCTCTATGAACGGGTTACCACGTTGCAAGAGAGAGTCCCTTCCTCCTTGAAGTCAAGATGACACCAGCGACACAACCCTCTCCCCCCCTCCCATGCGCTATCCCTCTAACATAAAAACCCTATTAACAAAGGTTTTGGTGGATTCTCATGAATGTTTTGCAGGCTTTCTCAAATAAATGCGCCTTGCACTATTAAGAATGACTAGAGGTAATCACGTGAAAAGAGCTCATTTCAGTCGTCCGCCAAATGATATTGGTGCTTACAAAGGGCTACGGGTCATTAAATAAAAAACAATATCTTCATTTGCAAATTACGTTATACATTATAAAACGTTGTCAAAGAAGGCTTACGTGTTTTGTGACCCGATCAATTCAAGTAGTCTTTCTTTTTTTAAGGTATTGGCCGTTACTTTTCTCTGCGTTACGTCATGACTAACAGAAATGACACGCCAACCTCTTTACGCCCACAATGCGCCTTGAATATCTCCTCAGCCCCTAACCCGTAAATGTTACACAAATACTGCAAGACTATATTACTGTAGATATTAATTACTCCATGACTTAGGCCCTACACAATCCTGCAGTTGTGTCTTGCCTGTTGAAATATGATGACGTAATACAGCTGTAGTTCTTTGGGGTAACGCAGCACTTCAAAGAAAACATTCGGAGGCAAAGTCTCGATGGAAAACGGTGGAACAGACAAACGTTTACAGATCCGTAAAAGTAGGATAAAGTATCAAACTGATATATACACTAAATGTTGCATTGTGACGTTGTATGGATCATTATCAATCTTATACAGAGAGTCATCATCAATACCAAACATGTATGATAAATAAATCACTTGTTTATTACTGCTTGCCATGGTTTGCATGTAAACAGGGAACGGGTAATCAGTAAATAATTGGTGGCTAAAAGGTGACTAATTACCTGAAGCTCATTGCATTCAAGTTTCTTTGCCTAAAAAGAAAACAACCATTAATAATTAGTAAAAGTGGTCATGAGTCCAATACTAAAACTATTTGCGGACAAATTATAGCTCTTTCCAATCTGCATTATCATAAAAATACACCTATTAGACTTTGATGGTCAAAAATCGGATATGAAATGGGGAAAACTAGGAGATTAAATTTCTTTTCTTTCAATCCCATCGAACATGATCTGCGGAGACAACTGATAATCTCTTCAAACAGTAATATTTTACGAGGATGGAAAATTACCAAATTGGATACGAAAGAGTTTAAAGGGAATGATAAAAAAACACGGAGTACGAAAATTGTAACGGAACACGAGCGGTAAAACTGAGTAAGTCGTCGATGTCTGCGTCACAAGACTGCGTTTGCTTGAAAACGTGATGTGTACTAGATTTACCCTGAAACTTGTTTAACATATTCGCAAAAAGAGCCTTTTTACTTTTACGTTGCCCTCCTGGAAGCTGTATCCATCAAAACTAAAACGCCGGTATTCAGTCAATGAGAGAAAAATGTTTACACGATACATGATTTTTCATTAAAAGAGTTACAAAAAACGTGTCGCTTGTTAGCATGTTATATTTCAACGGGTATGGCAACTCTCTCGTATTTTGTAAATTTCTTGCCAAAGGTTATACTACTTCACACTAGACGATAAATATAACCAGTGTCCGGCAAAAAAAATATCCATAATGAACCCGTTGCTAAACTCATTTACAGAGTTTTGTGTTCCTGCAAGACAACTCATCCATGACGATTTTCTAGAAATACGACTTTACCTACGTCAATTAATTTCTCATTACAGCAAATTAATCTTGTAAAGAAAGATGACCGACGTCTACCAAATTTTTGGAGTTACACTTTGCATACTTATTTTCAAGAAAAAACTTCAAAGCATGAGTCCACTATTAAGGGAATTTACATAGGGAAAACTTACTATGGAGGGGTGCTTTTGAGGAGGCCTATACTATACTATAGCGGTACCGGACACGAGGGCCATAAGACACTTTCCCGGTACTCTCTGCATTTAGCATTAGAGGTTAACACTACGTTTTGCAGACTTGAGTAGGAGAAGTAACAAACTAAGTACATAAAAAATGGATGCCTTTATCAACAAAGTGTTAAGTCAAGACTTCATGTGAGGACACCACTGAACAGTTTCTAAGCATGACGGCGCCAGCCACCTCCTAATCTATATCGATTGCTAAAAGATTAACTTCCATTACTTTACAGTCATCACTTTTGAACAACATAATATCTAAATAAGAAAAGAACAATTTAGATGAGGGAATATTGATGACGAATGCTAAATTTCTTGAAAATAACATAGCAACATACCTGGGATATGGGACCAGGGACTTCGGTTTTCACAATAGGTCGTTCAAATGGTCCATCCTCTAAACAAACTGCTGAAAAGCACCTTTTAAGAGCACCTAGAATGAATTACAGATAAAGAAATTTTCCATCTTATGAACGTAAGTCTACAGAAACAACGACAAAGTACATCTAAAACGTAGTAACTTGATTTCCTGATATACCTCATTTGTGGCCAGGAACCTCACAGCAGAGCCAGACATAGGTATCTTACTTCATAGCTACAAGAGGGATCAGGAAGCCCAGATGCGGATTAAAATTGGTCTGTCTAATCCACTCAGTTTGAAGATGTTGAAATGACTCAGATATAATCCTTTCAACATCCTATCAAATGCATGCACTACTAAATAATAACATTGATAGTATAAAATTATAGAATTCTGAATGTCACATTTCAGGAGCAGGATCACAAAATAGACATACTGAGTGTATCCTATTTATCACAGTATCCTATTTATCACAGTATCCTATTTATCATAGTATCCTATCTACCATGGTATCCTATTTATCATAGTATCCTATTTATCATAGTATCCTATTTATCATAGTATCCTATCTATCATAGTATCCTATCTACCGTGGTATCCTATTTATCATAGTATCCTATTTATCATAGTATCCTATTTATCATAGTATCCTATTTATCATAGTATCCTATTTATCATAGTACCCTATTTATCATACTATCCTACCTACCATAGTATCCTACCTACCATAGTATCCTACTTATCATAGTATCCTAATTATCATAGTATCCTATTTCTCATAACAAGAGCACTGTAAATCAACTCAAAAGATTAAATGATAGCATATGTAGTAAATTGTAGCGAGTGTACTTCATTTTATGATAAAATTTAAAGTACACAACCATTGTGACAAGTAATGCCTTGTAAAGAAGTAAGTAAAGAAATTCAGTGAAAGCAAAGCTCCTTAAAATAATAAGACCTATTGTAATATCCTTGTTGCATTATTATTATTGTCATTATTATCATTATCATTGATTTTTGACTACTTTTAAAATGTGGGCTTTATGTCTTTATGTTCCTTATTATCATAACTCTTTTTAGATTTAGTTGTCTACATTATTGTGTTTTGGGGTTTGTATTTTTTCTTCTCTTGTGGGTGTTGTTGTTGTTTTTCTTTGTATATCCACCTAGAAATCTGTCTGTCTCCATGAACTTGTTGGGCGACAACAGTGAGAATGTTATCAATGGCATTAAAGTTTTTTACAAAAATTATTTTTATCATTATTGATATTATGATAATTGCTGTTACTATTGGTGATTTCGGTATGATTTCCAAACATCTAGAAGGCTATGTTAAACTGCCTAACATGATGATGATGATGCAGTTTTAAAGCTGTGCACTCCCCTTTGCAAGGGCTAGGGCAGTGCCCATGTACATAGGACTTGATTGGAGCATACTTTAAGACTGGATGGCCTTCCTGATGTCATCAATGGTCCTTCTGGGATTCGAACCCTGACCTTCTTGACCTGAAGGCAAGGAACTTATCCACCAGCCCACGGCGGCTAAACTTCTTAGTATCCGTAAAGTAATAAGCAGAGCTCAAAATATGACACTGGTTTGCTCTGGAAAGATCTTATGAAATCCTCCTAGTGTCAAAGGTGAGTGTCTTACCTAAAGCTTTAAATGTTTTCTCCTGACAAGTTACTACAAGAAAATTATTAGTATTCCATTTTTATACTGCACACTACCGTTGAAAGGGGCTAGGGCAGTGCTCATGCACAAGGACTTTCTACTGGAGCATAGAGCACTGTGCGACTAGATGGTCTTCTTGACATTACCAATATCCACTCTGTGGATCAAGCTCTCGCCCTTTGGAGCTGAAGACCAGGAAATTATGCACTACGGCATGGCAGCGCTAAAGTCTATCAACATTTACAAATATGGAGACTCTTTACTAGCTTTTATCAATCTTAAGATACCAACATCCTAAACACAGCACAGGCATCCTGAATATTACAACATTAGCAAACTAAAAGCAACATATCAAATAGTTGATCCCAAAACACCTACCTGTCCCTCGTAAGTTAAGCACATTTGATCTCAAGCCAACAGTAAATCTGTATCCACTGCATCTAATCATTACTACAGTATCTAAGGAAAAGGCAATAGAGATTTAATTATTGGTCAATCATACACAGTTAAATTGGGAGGTATAGTAACCCCAATCCTAGTAGTGGCTTCAGCATTAAACAGGGTTAAAAAAAAAGAAAAAGAAAAAGAATGAAAAGGTATGAAGGATTCGAGACCTTTAAAAATACAGGATAAAGTAATCCATATATTAACAGCACAAATAAAGATACAACTTCACTTGTCTGTTTTAACTTACAATATATATCACACAATTTTACAGGATCCTGAAATGAAATTTATCAGAACATTTTTTAACTAATAAAAGCCCAACCAAATAGACTCATGCCTTTGTGTCTGAAGAACTTTTCTAATATTTTTTCTGTCCTGGGAGATGATTCTGATACTTGTTTTAATACAATTATAGAGTCTGTGTGGACATATTTTAAAGGAGAGTTCTTAAATAGAATAGGATATCAAAACACATAGATCTCTTGTTTGCAAGTGAAACTTCCCTATCTCATGGCTACAGAACTCTTCACATGAAGACACTTAAGGAGAGGTGACGTTCAGAAAAAAATCTTTCTTCTTCAGTCTGAAGGTGCAAAAATCTGAAGGATTCCCCTTCATCTCACATGTGAATAAGAAATACTGACCACCCCATGGAAGTGAAGTTGAAAAGAGTGCTCATATGATCTGTTAAAGGAGAAGAATGTGAGCCCAGGAAATGGTAAAGGTATACTCATGGTGTTTTGAAGGGTAAAGCAGGGGACTGTGGAATTTTTAATAGTATTGCTATTCTTACCAACCCTTGATTAAATTTAATTGTTTCAGTTGTCAAGAATTCTTATCCATTAGTTGGGCAATAAGATCAGCAACAATGGCTCTCAAGTCAGAAGCACATTAAGGCCACAGACAAACATTAAGAACTTGAATGTTCACCATCCCATTTGCATCACTTCAAAGCCTCAATGATGCGAGAAAGCCTCTACAGATACAGATTCTATGCTTAAAAACATGGACATTACGCTTCCCTGTAAGTAACATAAGGCTGTTCCTATAGGAGTTATATTATTATTGTTGTGGAGGTCCAGGTAAATTAGGGAATGAAGAGGAACATTGAGTGCAGGTCAGGTAAATCAGGAAAATCTAACATACAAGTTCTATTAGCATGGGTTAAATTAGAAGTGTCTTCTTACCCAACATTCACTAACTTCAGTAGCAACAGACAACATGGCCATGCACTCAACAGTATACAGGATTTTAAGGATATGATTTTTCCAGCACTGTTGCCTTTCAGAATTATGGAAGTTTATGAAATCAGTTATTACAAAATGCATCAAGCAGAGAGCACTATCCTTGACCAGGAGACATTTTGTTTCTACTGTTGTTTATCATATCTATAGACAAAAATATATTTGATGTTTGCATATGATGTTGCAGTACTGGTGGATTCAAATAATAACTTGTAAGAGATGGCTAACACATGATGGGATGGAATGGTGAAAAATAAAAATATTGTCAATACCTACAAAGGTAAAACATACTTGCTAATGATCTTGAGAGACAATGAGCAATGATTGGTGCAAATAAATTAAACCTGAAAGAGAACTATTGCCGCCTGAGGGAATGTTGGTGATTGGTATCTAAAGGAAGTTGAAAAACAACAGAGTAGTTTTTTAAAAAAAATAACATCCCATACAGCTAGAAACAGTGAGACCTTAATATTATTATACTTAGATAACTATATCAATATTCATGAAAATTTATATGGAATTTTTTATCAATTTAATTGGGGGGGGGGGTTACTCCTACTCAGCAGGACCAACAGGACCTCTAGCTATGCCACTATTGCCAGGGGCTAGGGATGAGCCCATGTAGATGGGACTTATTACTGGAACATACTGCACTGTGAGACCATATGGCCTTCCTGGTATCACCAATGACCCTTCTAGGATAAGAACCCTGTCCCTCTTTGACTGAAGACAAGGAACATACCCACTAGACCACTGCAGTTCACAAAGCAAAGTCAGGATGAGAAACACCAATGTAAGAAAGGAACTGTAGGTCATACCATTACTAGATGAGATTGTGAGAAACTAACCCCAAAAGTACCCTAGAGAACTAGTGGGATAAGGGATGTTGGCTTCCCAAGGAAAAGGTGAATTGAGTGAGTCTGACTGCTAGTAAGAAACAGCCCATTACTATGGGAAGTAGAAGAGGCAGATAGGTACAAAGACAGATTAGAATGGAAATCATTTATGCGGGGTTTACGTGCTTATAGATGATTATAATCTACCAATATACATGATGTACATTTCTGTTATCAATGTCAAACACCCCCTCCACATCCTGGACAAATTAGAAGTTAATATATACTATTGCATTTATGTTTATTTCCTTACTATAGTTGTTTTGTTTTTCTTGGTTAAGTTGAAACACTTCAATGTTGTGTATCAGCCCAGGGCATCAGAATGATACCGAAAGGCTAGGGCCTACTGTATGTATGAAAATGAAACAAATGCATTCTTATTTGCTTTAATGTGATCTTCATTGAGTCAGACTCCCAAGTTAGTCAAATGACCATATGTCCTACAAATGCTTAATCTTCAGATACAATAGGCACTGCAAGTGAACCTAGAGTTCATGATGGAGATACGTACTTGTATAACTGAGAAGAATAGTTTTGTTTGCGCAATCAAACAGCCAACAATAATTGGAGATTGCATGAATAATAAGGAACTCCACTTTGGTGATATGTTGACTGATTCTAGGGTTGCACAACATTGTTTATAAACTCATGGTGCTTGTAACCCAAAAATATGGAGGGAGCAATAAAAACATAAGGAGCTTAAAACAAGAAACACACTACTAATGAAGAAATGGAAGCCCAGGACTGGAAATATAAAGACTTTGACATGAGATAATTGCTAAATGCATGTAAACCTGTTTGATGTTGTTGGGTCTTAAAGTTAAAACAAACCCTGATGGTCAAGGTGAAAGGTATCATATACACCTACATGCAAAAGGTTATGCTCTCAACCAGGAATCGATTTTGATGTTCAAAAACGTTTCAAAACATTTGCTCCAGCAGTTCATCTTAATAAGTTACAGTCATTGTTGTCCTATCATATTCAGAATACCCTTCTTGAATATACATCAAATGAATGTTACTACTACCTAGGTAACTAGTATTGATGCAACACCCACCTGGACATGTTGATCAATGAAAAGGAAATTTTGTATGTTACCTTCAGAGACCATTTCATGGACTTAAACAGTCCTCTTGCTAATGGAAAATCAACTTTTGCAAGCTGATGCAAAAGCATGGATTTACCCAATGTAAGTCAAATAGTTGTTTATATATTCAAGAAGATAATTCTTATAAATTCTGAAGTAGGTCTACCTAAGGTCATGCAAGACATGAAGTAAAAGTTAACAAAAAAAGTTGAGATGAAGGATAATGAGCCATTTCACTACATTGTAGGTAACAGTTGCAAACAAAAAAGAGTTGCAAATAGGTCTCACCCAAGCAGTTTACCTGTCAAAGCTTCTTGAGAAATATGACCTCATTGATGCAAGACTGTATCTAACCCATCGCCCACAAACATGATAATCATGTGAATGTCAAAACCAAGCAATAAGGCAATGTTTCAGTATATGATAAGTAATCTTTTCTGTGCTATTCTGGGAACAATACCAGACATTCAATATGCAGTCTCAGTTGCTAGTGTAAAGAGGCTCATTTTTCATTGATGAGTTAAAACATATTAATGGTGGTTCTCTCTTTTAAAATGAAGCAATAGGAGGTGGAGTTATTAAAGACCAATACTGTAGTGCTCACAATATGTATAGTGACATCTTTACTAAAACTACTTCATTAATTAGGCCTATTAGCAAAATTAAGACTACATGAGAGAATTTGTTGTCGAATTTGAGCCAATTCCCCATCTTGCACTGTTCCATGGGTAACATACTGCCATGGCTGCATTTATATTTTTATCATTGTTATGTTAAATATTGTGGTTGAATCAAAACATGTCCTTGCTAACTATCACTATGAACTTAATTTGTCATGTTTCGATTATGTTTGCTTTAAACACAGAGCTCTTTGACCATTTTATGCAAGCTGATCACAACAGTTTCAATTATGAATCAGCAGTGAGGCTCTTTGCTAAAACAAACCTTCTGGTTTGGCATTGAAGTGAAGGTGGCAGAATTTGTTGTCAGAATTTATGATGGACAGTATTGGATAGAAATTGTTTGTGAAATAGACAATGATCAAAGTGACCTAAAAGTTAAGTTCATGCATCCAGCATCCCCCCCGCCCCACCC
>JAAAKL020014826.1:0-11766 GCA_010016065.2 Carybdea cf. marsupialis auct. non (Linnaeus, 1758)
AAACGGACATTACATATTGTTATATGATTAACCATCTTCCCCATTATGCTTGTTGTACACACATTGATGAGCAACACGGTAGGGGTGCTTTCCTTTCATTTAGTTTGTTAGATTTAGAATTAGATTAGAACATGGAATCGTGACATCAATAAATATTATAGAACGTACATTGATATATTCTCTCTAGTACCACCACCACAAGATAGAACACATATTACTATATATGGTGTAAGCTGCCATCTTGATGAATACAACTGATGAACCACATTCCTGGCTTGAATTGTTTATAGAACACAACATGGTGTCAGTTAGTGTTTGAGAACTGTGTAACGATGAGCTCATGAACTGTAAAAAGCCAAGGCGACAAAACGCCAACATATCAGGTAACTGCGCCAGAGCAGTTTAGCTTTTCCAAACCAGCGATGGATCAAACGTTTTAAAAGGTTTCCCCAGGCATCAGACCTGAGTGGAAAAAGCAAGGAAACTCAAGTAAACACGTTTATTTATACAATGGGTAGTGCTGTAGAGGGTATTTTAACGTTCCTGTCATTGACAGACGAAGAACGAGGGTCGTACGATATGGTCGAGGACAAGTTTAACAACTATTTTGTAGTTCGGCGAAACACGATTTACGAAAGGGCCAAATTCAACTTGCGAAAACAAAACGATGGTTGAGTCTGTTGATACCTTCATTACATCGCTATATCAGTTAGCTGAACATTGTGGTTCGGATGGATTGTTGCTGGGCTGAGGGATGAAAGACTAGCTGAAAAGTTACAACTTAACCCTGATCTAATACTCCAAAAGCCTGTAAAACAGGCCCGTCAAAGTGAAGCTGTTAAAAAGCATCAATCGGTGGTTAAAAGTGATGCCAATAACTCTCAGTCTAAAGGCGGGAAATTATCGGTTGATGCAGTCTAAGGAAGACGGTATAAATTTTCTGCAAACAAAACGCACAGATGGGCGGTCAAACCGGAAACTCTAAAACGCCTAACTATAAACAAAAACAAAGTTCGTGCACAAGGTTTGGATATTCTCCCAATCATCTAAGGGAAAGGTGCCCAGCAAAGGATAAAACATGCAAGAAATGTAAAAAGCGTGGTCATTTTATAAAATGCTGTTCCACAAATATTGGTGAAGTTTACAACCATTATGATTCAGACTACGAGGACCCCCAGGAATATGTTTTCCTTGGAGAAGTTGGATGCGAGGATTCAAGTCCATGGTTTGTCAGCGTGAAACTGCAGAATAAACAAGTGAAATTTAAACTTGACACAGGAGCTGATGTAACAGTTATTCCCAGAGAAATACAAAGAAAATGTAAAGACACAAACTTATGATGTGCAAAGAGAATCCTCTATGGCCCCGGAGGATAAACGTTATGTTTGTGGAATGTTTACATGTGCGTTACACGTCGGAAACAAATCTGTGGTTCAGGAGATATTTGTTATAAATGGTCTTAAACAGCCACTTCTTGGAAAAAAGCTGTTGAACTCTTGGGCCTCGTCTCTAGAGTAGATAAATTCTCACAAGATGAAACTAATTGCAAGGCCAAATATTCGGAGTTATTCACAGGATTAGGAAATATCGAAGGGGAATACAAAATAGAACTTTGTGAAGATGCGTTTCCATTCTCGTTAACCACACCTCGCTGTGTACTTATACCATTACTTCGAAAGGGCAAGGCCGAACTGACCTGGGTAGAGGAGTTAGGAGTAATCTCACGCATTGACGAGCCGTCTGATTGGTGCGCAGGAATGGAGGTAGTTCCGAAAAATTGTGGAAAAGTTCGAATCTGTGGATTTGACGAAGTTAAACGAGAGCGTTGAATGTGCAAAACACCCACTTCCGGCAGTCGGTCAATCACTAGGACAACTAGCTGGTGCGAAACTATTCACCAAGTTAGATGCCAATTCAGGATTTTGGCAGATAGAGCTATCCAAAGAAACTACCAAGTTGACAACATTCATCACCCCATTCGGGAGGTATCACTTCTGGAGACCTTTTGGGATACCTTCCGCGCCTGAACATTTTCAAAAGAAAATGTCTCATATTCTAGATGGAGAGGAAGGAGTAGTATGTCAAACAGATGACATTCTCGTGTACTGTTTGGACAAGTCCGAACATGACAAACGCGTAAACACAGTTCAACAAAACTCAGAAAGGCCAGTGTTATGTTAAATGAAGAAAAATGTGAGTTTTCAAAGACTGAAGTAACGTTTGTGGGACACATCATTAACGATGATGGTATCCAATCCTACCCTGACCCTGTTAAAGCAATAGAGGAAATGCATCCGTCTATGAACATATCTGGTGTCCGTCGTTTCCTAGGCATGTTAAATCAACTAGGACAGTTCTTGCCAAATCTCGCAGAGAAAATCAAGCCCAGTAGCGACTTACCAAGTACGAAAAACATGTGGTCGTGGGGTCCAACCCAAGAACATACGTTCTCAGACATAAAAAACGAACTGTGTTAGTGTCCAGTGCTGTCTCTTTATGATCCGAATAAAGAGACAATAGTGTCCGCTGATGCGTCGTCTTTCGGAATTTGTGCTGTATTAACACACACACACAGGAAAATGGAGTAAGGAGACCTGTTGCATGCCGCTCTTGCGCGATGATGCCGATGGAACAACTGTTTGCTCAGAACGAGAAGGAAGCACTTGCTTTCACATGGGCATGTGATCATTTCAGCAACTATCTAATGGGACTCAAAGTCGAATTGGAAGTTTATCACAAACCGCTAATTCCATTACTAGGCTCTAAAAGCCTGAGTGAAATGCCGTCATGTATACAACGTTTTTGTATGCAACTTATGCGCTTTACGTACAGTATATTCCATGTGCTAGGCAAAGATCTTTGTACGTCAGATACATTGTCGCGTGCTTTACTGTCCGTTCGTATTCCGGAAGAGAAACAATTCAAGGATGATACTGCCTTCTTTGTCAAGACAATCATTGAAAACTTACCTGCAACACCTGCACATCTAGAACAAATCTGAACTCAAAATAGACCCAGTGTGTTAAAAGCTTATTACTCATGTACTCGGAGGCTGGCCTGGTGACAAAACTCAGTTGGATGAGTTAGTGAAACCCTACTGGGGGCTATGAGGCGATGTAACTGTTGTTGATGGACATTGGGACGAATCTACTAGTACCAAAATGGCCTTTTCTGAAGGAAGTGCAAGCAAAGGAGTCCACGATGTCCGAAAAGCGGAAACAGAACTTTGATAAATACCACCGTGTGAAAGACCATGAGATTGCGTGTGGATAAAGGATTTTGGGATTTGCGGTGAAGTCATACAGTCCGCTTCAACACCATGTTTGTACCACATTCAAACGTCGAATGGCGTTATCCGCAGAAACAGACGTCATTTGATTCCAACCACCGGTCCAATAATTACCAATACAGCTGAATTGGATGAGGACACTGGGGTCCATACAGACAATCCAGATAATCGAGTTGCCCTTCCCCCGCGTTCGGTTGATGGTAATAAGATTCCTCCGGTGAACAAAATGAACACTGAAAATATCAAGATCCGGGATACTTTCTGTTCCACCCAAAAAGATAAACTTATAATTCAGTGATTCGTGTTTTCGAAAAGATTACTTAGTGCTATACTGGGACTGTGACAAATCTTGTTCTAATTGTTCAGTTCAAGTGTTCAAGTTTGTTAAAACAGATAGGAATTCTGTGTTTTATAAAACTATAATTTTACATATGATATCGGAAGTATTCTGAACATCATTATGATTAGTTTTTTTGAAATACTATTTACATTGTTAATGGTTTAATTGGTTCACGGCTTCCAGAAAAGGGGATGAGGTGTTATCATAATATTGAAACAGACTATAAGTCTGATACACAATTATACTTTTGTGAAACGGACATCACGTATTACTATATATGGTATAAGCCACCATCTTGATGAATGCAACTGATGAACCACATTCCTGTCTTGAGTTGTTTATATAACACAACACCACAAATTAATTTCAGCTTATTTTCTGGCTCTGTTACCATTCTGTACTAATATTTTCTGTAGCTGATGCGCCAAATTGACATTATGGTAGAAAACAAAAGATTTGAGTGGGAGTGTCAAGTACAGGATGCTCATTCACAAGTAGGAAAGAGGGAAAAGGAAATAGCAAAGCTGAGTAAGACTTTGGAGAGAAAAGAGTTGGAGGTAAAGTTAATTGATTATATATGATTGATTAAAAATAGTCCTTATTACATTCCTGTATCCTAAAATTGTATTTCTGTTATTCACATCTAATGGGGTTTTAATGAGTATTCACCAGCATATGACCCTTTATGTGGCCTCAAACTGAATTATGTTCTTTAATGCAGTGTTCTTTCAGCTTTAGAAATTCGTTATGGTGCAACCATCTGAACTTGATGGATCATTAGGTTGGGAATGTGTTTTTTGGACAACAGCTCACAACATTCTTTGAATACTATGGATTCTTAGAATATTATGGATAAATTTCCGACATTTAGTAAAAAAAGGCTTTGTAAAAGTTCTCTAAAGAAGCAGGTTACAGGAATATGACCTACTATATTTGTTTTGCATACTTTATTGGGTGTTCTAGAACTATCAGCATTTGATTGATGTGTTAGTTTCGACTATGTTTATCTATCAATTACTCAGATGTTTTTCTTGCACCATGTATACTTTTCAGATTGGGAAATTACAACAAGAGGTAGAGGGTGCAAACACGACGCAAATAGAACTGAGAGAACAGTATGAGGAAAGGGCTGACGCACTTCGAAAAGATGTATGTAATATCAGATATGTTTTTATCTAGGCATACAGCAAATGACTATTGACTTTGACTCTTCTTTTGTCTACTCAGAAATAGATTCTATGGATTTACAAAGAGGGCTCTATATACCAGATTGCACCATGACTATACCATTTAATTGTTGCTTTCTAATCAAAGTTTATTGTTTCAAAGATTCTTTAATATATACTGCTTTGTGACAATGTGGTATTACCAGTATCCTTCTACAATAACAAGAAACCAAATTGCCTCTAGTAACGTTAGAAGTAGATAGATCTTTGTACTGCAGCTGTGGCGTAGGAAGATTTTGGTCTTAATTACTTGTCCTAGGATCCTTTATTTTCATTATAGGGACAGGAATTTACTCCTCCTGTTCCTCCGTCAAATTTACTTCTTTCAGTGATGGGTAAAATTCATGATAACACATGTTTATCATGCAATCTTGACCAACGTCATGTTTTAGATCCACATTCTAACAGCAGCTCAGCTAGGGATTAACCTGTTTAAGGATGGAGATGTTCCTTCAAGTAGAAGAGAACTATTGTTATAAAAATGCACTAGATATCCATTTATAAATCAAGTTGATACCCAGTTAGAACTTTATTTGAACATCTGAAAATATCATTCAACCTAAACTAAACTAAACCATGCGTGAAATCATTGACAATGAACTAGGCAGCCTTATTAGAAACAGCCTGGAAGCAAAAACCAAAAGAAGATAATAAGGATTGTTATTTACAAATTGCTGTATGAGCAACATTTACTTGTTGACATTAGAAATACTTCCAGACTCAGCGAGAAGGGAAAATTGAGTTTCGTAAACTTTCATTTGGAATAATTGCTGAAAGGCTAATTTTTTGAAGAGAAATAAAACTGGGTAAATTTCTAGGTCTCAATAGTAACAGGAAGAACATCAGAGCGTCGATTAACGTACTTACGCTGATTTTTGGGAATTTAAATGGCCTTGAACTATGACGTAGAGATATGTAGGTCTTTATTGATTGTTGATTTTATTTTAACCGTAGTGTATCAGTTTATTCCTAGTGTTTGAAGGGAATTCCGCATCCCTATTTTTGTCAGCAACAACTAAAGCAATTGCGTTGCAACTTGGAAATAAACTTTTGTCGGAAATCAGTGACGTTCAGTTTTTGCATAATTTTCCTCATATTTACTCAATTGGCTCATTTCCCCTGGAATTTATAATTAAGAAATGCCCCTTTCACTGCAGAAGTTTCATAGAAAAACAACTAGACATGCCTTATTTTAATATAAAGGAAAATGTATTTTTGTCACATATCTTAAGATATTAGGTTTGAGGGAAGGAAAAATAGTAAGTAAAGTAAGTAATTGGGGTGGTATCTGCCTCATGGGGTGGATAGGGTTAATATAATTATTTCAAGCGTTAATATTTAGGAGCAGTTCCTCGCTGTTTCAGATATAATTTATTATCTACAATTTATTTCAAGTATCTATATGCTTTTGAACCAGTTAGAAAGAGTAAAAAAGGAATATGGAAGACTGCAGAAGAAATATAATGATAAAATGGAAGAGCAAAAGCAGCAGGTTTGCAAGCCCTCTTAATTATATCATATTATCTCGGGCATGTTTTTTATTATATGAGTGCTGAAAGCCCTTTCATTTTAGTACTAGCAAGTTAATCCAAGAGTAGTGTTAGTATTCTTAAACCGCTAATAAGTTTTCACATACTTCTTGCTCAACAGTAGTTTTCATAAGATTTCCAAACGATATTAAATACACTTGGCATCACTTTTTTGACAGTTGCTAATAAAGATAATCAGAAATTGCTCTAATAGTACTATTTGATAAGTTATGGCTTCCTTTTTTACCTGATTTTTGGATACCGAAGATTTACAGCATTAGTCAGAAATCTTTGACGATGAATTTTTCATGAGTGTTTGAAGCTTTACAAAAGTTTTGCTTACTTTGAAATGGTTGTTTCAAATTGTATTTATGAGTACATCAACAATGCCTTGGTCAATCGCACAAACAGCGTTAGCCCTATCGTAGGCAAAAACGTTTTTATCATCCACTGCTCGTGAAAAATATGGTGTTCACCCTCAATTTTTGTTGCTCCTTTACCTGGCTTCATTTAAGTAATTTCAGGGATCAGTAATATTCAAATTTCATTTGATCTCCACTATCTGATTTGTCCCTGTTAACACGATTTCCGATCCAAATAAAACCCTGAATATTTACTTAATCATTACCAAAAATTGTGCAATGGAGGCATGTGACATATTTGGTATAGAAATATGGTTGATTTCTTGGAAACGTATTTAACTTTATTGTTTCGGTAGATGATGTTAGGAATTCAAAGTCAGAACACTAGTATGTTATGTAGTAAGTTTGATCGCTTCACGCTCGTCGAGATTAACCAACATGGCTTATAGTCGGCTCAGCTGTACAGTGTACCTGAAGATATTAACTGATGATCGGCTAACCCCGATCACATAAAACCACTTGGAGGGGCGCTGCCCTTGGGCTGTAATTTGACTACCCCTACCCCATACCCCCAACAAGCTACCCGTAAGGATTTAGAAATGATTAGCAAGAAGACGTTAATCAGTGCATGTGATGGGACGTTAAGTGGCACTAATGCGGTTCTTTCAGGTAAGCGATTTAGCCTCTATCTGGTCCCAGCCTCGCAAAAGTACGGCATCTAAAGTTTCAATGGTAGGGCTGATGCAGTTGACTCCCCATCATTTATTGTTAATCAACGTGGTAGCTTTTTAAAGCAGCTTGGAGTTTTGTACCCAGGATATCCGAAGTCAAAGCTTATGCAGTTTTGTGAATCAGCATAAAACTCGCCGACTTTCTCTAAAGAACCGGAGGAACTGACTGTGAGGAAATCAACCCTACCTTTCGTATGTAACCTCTCTATCAAACGAAGTAAAAGCAAGGACTTTTCTAACCTGAAAGAACCGTATTCGTAGGAGCTCTTTGAAGCTGAATGGGTTGTGCACATTATGTGATAATTAGCTTCATCAATAAATTTTTAGATTTTAAAGTGATAACACTGTAAAGTTTTTCCATCTGCTACCCTAGTTATGACAAATAGAATTGTATGATAAACTGATATTTAAGTATACAAAAACGTTTAGTCAAACAATGGTCTATTTAATGGAAATGACAGATATTTAGCATTAATTGTATTTTAGTTGAATTTGAGAGCTGCATCTATTTCCTGGCCACATCTAATAAGGAATGATCTTTTTTAAGGCTGCATATGAAAAGACAAGGAGCATAGAAGAAACTAGGAGACTTCAGGATCATATTGATGTATGTTCTGTTCAATTTTAAAATTGTTTTTTGGGAATTTGATAGAGTACAGAAGGAGATGAATCAGTCAGGTTCGCATAACATATCACTAACACTGAGGGGTTTTCATCGTTTCTTGTCATTTGCATTATATGTGTTTATTTTGTGATGCGTATGAGTGATGCAGTAGGTTTTACAATCAATCAACTTTAAATTACCATTTTTCAACATGGATGATTTCTGGTGAATTCCATTTAGATGAAGAAGTCAGTAAAATCGTCTATAAACTGAAACTATTGAAAAAGAGCATTTCAAATCAGCAAACAAACCTTTTCATAGTGGTGTTTTAGGGGTTGGGAAATGATCAATTTCGGGGCATGTAAAGCAATCCCTTGCTATCACAATCCTAGGTGCACAGATATAACTACAATAAGCGCGACACATTTCATACTGTATTCTACTATTGAAAGTACAAAGTTAATTTTAAAAGAAAATCTGAAAAGGATTCTAATTCTTCAATTTTGGTTCAGGGAGAAAAATCTTTTTGGGTATTCGTTTGGAATTCAACGAAGACGAGAGATTTTTCACCACTTTTAGAGCTCTTTCGAGTACGACAACATGATCGGTATGTTTCTACTTGAAATAAATGACGAAATTGGAGAGAAACTAGTACAAAATCAACATGCAATGTTTTACGTTTGAGAGAGGCTGTAGACCTCTTGCACTGTAGACAATGCCAAGAATTTGCCCATGAACAGACCTACGTAGTGAAGTAGATAGCTATTAAAGTGTCTACATCAATACAACGACACCCGGTTGCCATTTTTGGTACTGTTTACGAAGATTTAGTGGTACTGTCGTGCATATTACTCCTGACACATCCTGGAAATTCAAGTCCTTGAAGTTTATTTTCTAGATTAGCAAACGGCCTTTGGTTCAAAAAGCAGTTTCCAGATCAGTTCCCATAGAGAACTAGATCGAATAACTATAAGTACAGTTGTCAGATGCTGATAAACGTTTCAAGGCATCCAGCATATCTTATTTTCATTTGATTTTGTCTGCAAAGAAATATGATTTCTTGGTACGCTGTGGAGAAACATTTCCATTACGTTGACATATCAAAATTTTGTTTATTCTATGTTTACCACTTTTGATGGGCTTCTGATCATTTTCAAGAAACTTCGATAGAAAGAGATGCTTTTCTGATTGAATTACCTTCAATGCTGAACGTTTACAGTGCTAGCAATCTTGAATTTAACAGCCATATCGTATGTCAAAATTTCTGCAGTTGGTTTTGTCAGAATAAAGATACAGACGTTTGGGTCCATATCAGGGTTATCATGCAGTTCATATTTTGGGGTTCACTATTCTGAAAGCTTGCTACAAACCATAATTCCCTTATTTCAATGAAAAGGGGAAGTATCTTTTTAGTAGCATTTGACCCACCACCCTGGTATCGATAAACAAGACCTTGCAATAATGTGTTTATTTAATACCTGAAGGAATTAGAAGAGAAGCTGTCAGACTTACAACTTGCATACGAAAATTGTAAAGACAAGTTTCAACAGATGGAGGGTCAAAGAAAAGCATGGTTAGAGAAAAGTGAGTCAATGCAGGTAAGATATGCCAACCGCCATGTAATTGTATTAAGGTACCATTTTACCCCTTCACAAGATATTGCTCAGCAGTACATGTGTCGTCCAAGATTCCATTTGATTTTATGGTTGTGTTAAGGAGTAAATGTTTTACACGGTTGTGATGCGTAGGCTCAACTAACAGGCATCGATTCCTACCTACCATGAAGTGTTTTCAGTCACTGCTCGAGCTCACTATTTCCTTGTTCTAAAATGCTTTTACACGATCTTCTGCATCGTGTTGTAATTACATCAATGTACGAAAGATCGTCATCGTTTTAGGAATCATCATTTTAACAATTTTATTGAGGATTGAAAGAAGGTTACGTCTTTCTCTTAGAATCTTTTACGTAGACATTGTGACTCCTTTGTTATGCTGTGTTTGTGTACAGTGTAATGACGAAAAGAAATACAAAACAATGCCGACGTAAACAAAATGGAACATGCTTGCCAGGGTAATGCAATAGAAAATAAGACCAATGACAGTTTAAAGAATCGTGATCTCATTTCGTCGTTATGATCAGCAAACTTGTGCAGTAGTGCAATAGTAAAGTCGACAATTCAGAAAGTCGATCCCGAAGAAAAAAATATCGAGGGAGTCAGGCCACACGAAGCTGCCTGGATGGGTCAACGCCAAGGTTTCACAGGATCAGAAACCTGACACGATCTATTTCAAGTGACAATCAAGAAGTCTATGTAAGCTGCAGTACCGGAAGGATCAGTGAACAATTATCTTATAATGAGCTGTGCTCTGTCGACGAGCAATGTGTGACTTTAGTGCTATCTTGTGATTTATTACTTCAAGATTTGACTTAGTTGTATGAAGAGATAGTTTGTTTTTTACCTATTTCTTCAGGGCCGCTATATTCAATGTATGATCAAGAACTCGTGTGGGTTACACAAAGGGGAGGCTGGAATTCAAATGGTAACCCCGTGACGTACAGAGAATGTTCTTAATCGGCATTTTTCAAATTAGGAAAAGGGAAAATTAACATACCACCATATCATTTATCTTTTTAACTGATGTAATTATGACAATGTTCAAGTCCTAGTTCTTCTCTTCTCTTCAGAACCAACTTTTAGGATACCAAGGACAACTGACGCGAAAGAAGCAAAGAATCGAACAACTTGAAAGAAGCCATGCTGCTGAGATAGCAGCATTGATGGGCGAGGTACCATATCATTTTAAGTCGATATTCTTGACTCGGGATAAAAAGCCTAATACAGAATCAGATGAACCAAGAAATGTTTAGATTGCGTATTTGATATTGACGTACACTAACATTGCGATGTTAGTGGTTTGTTGACTCTGGCTTTAGCACGTTGAAATTTCGGAATTTTTAGCAGCTAGTAAGGCATGTGTTGAGTGGAACGTCAGAGTGAGTGCCGAGGAGGGGATGTTCCTGTAACCATTGTCTGAGCCTCTTTAGAATTTATTCTGTTTTATAGACAAAGCTGATAAGGCTAAAAACTTAGTGGAGGTCTAATTGAGTAGTTAGTGTTGATTCGTGCTATGGTGATGAATTGGATTGATAAAGTGGATGCTTTAATTACTCCATTATGTCGTGAGGTACCTGATTTTGATTTGGGTTAGCGCTTCATTTCAAAATTTGTTGCAGTATGATCGTCTTTGCCACTTTCTTCAATTACATCTTTTCCTATTGAAACTTTGACGTAGATAACTACATACACTGGAGAATTACATGATAAAGAGGCAGCCATTGAAAGGTAATACACACATATCAGTACTTGCATAACTTAAAAAGCCATCTTTGACCTTCCTCTGAAAACATTATTAATCTTTGCCATGTTGATGATCTAGTTCGCTAGTTAAGTTCAGCCAACAGGACATTCCTTTAAAGATATTCTGCTTATCTCACGCGCAAAGAGATCAGCAGACAGACGCAAAAAGATCAGCAGACAGACGAAAAACAAAGGACAGATGCACAGACAAGGCGACAATCGAACAAAAACTACTATATTTATCGACCTTGTAGACGTTGTGGTGCAGCAGTAGCGACAGGAACAGGAGCAGCAACAGTAGCAGCTGTTATAGCATAAGTATATCT
>JAAAKL020014827.1:0-11765 GCA_010016065.2 Carybdea cf. marsupialis auct. non (Linnaeus, 1758)
AAAAAGATATAAAACACTAAAAACAACAACTTGTGTAGCTAGTAAGCTTTCGAAACTTATCGTTTCTTCATCAGACCATTTTATATATATATATTACGTGCACAGAAAGAAAACAAATTCTGAAAGCTCACTAGGAGCAAAGCCAGTGTTTTTTATAGTAAATGTGACAACTTCAACTTCAGACTGCATTTTACCACTTCCCTAACAAAAACTACAGACTTTAAATTCAAGTTTCAACAGAGTTTGTTGAAATCTTCTTGTCCTCCACAATGGCTGCTCCCTCTCACCTTACTACTCATCCAGATGTCCATAACTTTTATGAGGAAATGATTGCAAACTATTTTCTCATTCAATGAATCTGCAAAGGACCATATTCTGTTTGTTCTGCCATTTGGCAAAGTGGCTCTAATGGGTAGACAATTTCGCATCTCTTAATGATCATGTTTTTAAAGCCCTAACACAGACTCAAACATAAACCTTCAAGTCATGGGATTAACACTTGAAACACTCTACGATCCTGGCCAATTTTGACTGTGCTCCTTTTTGTTTATTGGTAAGGGGCATTCAGTTTTTGAACTTCACAAATTTCCACATAAAAATGAATTTGGGGCACCTATGGCATGTAGTTGCTAAAAGTAGGCCTACTGTTAAAATTTTATCTGTAAGGTAAACAAACAATTGCAAAAATTATTGAGTATAAGAATCAAGAATCATGATCCCTCATTTGGGTACAACAAAATACAAGCCCTTCTATCTTCTTGGTCAATGCATGAAAGTTTCTTGTTACATTAACTTTCTGGAATAGTAAAAACATTTGAACTGAAATATTGCAGCTGTGATAATGCAACTAAGGAGACTATTTAACAATATAGACCTGTCGACTCATTTTGAGACCTTTTCAAGAGCTGGATATCTAATTCAGACGATGTTAAACCGATCTCTTAAAATATGTATTGACCTGCAAACAGATCCTTAAAAATAGTGTGCCTGTGGGAGTTAGTGTATCTGTAATATCTTTCAACAGATATTTAACCCTTGCATATTTTGGGAAATCCCGTAATCATCCCATACCTAAACATAATATATGGAAGCAATGTACAAAATATGGGTCAACTTGTAGCTGAATGGATGCCACTACCTACTTTACTTAGGGTTAAGGTTCGGGATATGGTTAGGGATACGGTTGGGTTAGGGTAGGGATAGGGTAGGGTTAAGGATTGGATAGGGTTAAAGATAGGGTTAAGGCTTAAGGATAACTAACACTAACCCTAGATCCTTAAACCTATCCTTAAACCTATCCTTAACCCTATCCTAACCCTATCCTATCCCTACCCTAACCCAACCGTATCCCTAACCATATCCCTAACTTTAACCCTAAGTAAACTAGGTAGTGAGACCCACTTAGATACGAGTTCACCCAAAATATGAATAAAGATTCAGATCCATTGACTAGAAAGGTCATAAATAATAAACAAGATACGGATGTACGAATCCAAAATTCAAAAACACCTTTTCCTGAGCTCAAGAGTCCTTTTCTTAGAAACCATACATTTATTGGTGGCAAAATTGCAGCATGCCCAATAGTAAATATATCAAGCTTGAGACAGACGTCCAAGATGCAGACTCCCCTTAGGAAACTCATAAAACTCAATAAGTAACCGCAAAAGATGTAGGCCTATTCAAAAAATTTCTAACGTCGAAATAGTACGTTGTAGCAAACAGAAAACTGTGGTTCCTTTGCCCCTCCAGGATGGGAAGGGAGCATTGCTTAACTTTGTTGAACGACAATCTCCCGCTTAGACACAATGGATAAGCAAAGACCCAATATCGAGCTACCCAAAATAAACTTAGTTGCTTGGCACCCCCATCACATACTAAAAAACTCGTATCTAGGCCTTGACCGACTGGTATATCAATTTTCGACAAACAGAAATCTACTAAACTTTGGCCGGACAAATGTCTTTCACCGAGGAAAAATTCGTTCCTTAACGGATAATCGCCCAGAAATCCACTTCGCTCTTTAGCCAATACGAAGACCTTTACAAAGGCACGGACATGTGTTGTCTGGAAATCGCACATGTCGAGGAGTGTGCACAGACATGTTGGTCGATTCGTCTGAATTATGACTCATGATAACGCGAATTGAGTCAAATAACGAGGTAATAAAATCTGAAATAAAAGTTATACAGCGATTCATCCACTTACCGTCAAGAAATGATATACTCTTAAATTGAAAAGAATAAATTGCATCGAAATTTACCTGTTGCTTCATTGTAGTAGACATCGATCCTTTCTAATTGTAAATCTGAATCACCGTGGTACGCTCCGGTTGGGTCGATTCCGTGTTCATCTGATATCACTTCCCAAAACTAAGAAGAAAGGGTGCTTATAGAAAAGGTACTTCAGAACAAGGCAGCAAACGATATCGGCTTTTGCGATTAGGATACACGATAGAAAATCCACAAATAATCTCCACAACAAGTCTTGTTCTCGTGGATTGTTCATGAAATCGGTATATTTCTTCACTTTGTCAAACTGGCAAAAGGGTGTGACCAGGATCCAACTCCGAGAGGGTAAGGTGGGTGATCTTTTCACCCAAGTGTTCCCTTTTGTAAGAAATACCAACAGTTCACAAATACTATGCTAAAAGAGTTGTGGCGATTGCAGGAAGGCTTGTCCACGATATGTGTATTCTTAGACTTGCTGGGACCTTTACCAATACAATTACGAATAACAGATCAGGAAGACATGGATGGGGTGATACCCGGTACCCACCCACGGTCAGACGAAGCATCACACAGACCTGACTCTATAAACGTAATCGATCGATCCTTCACATCTGTCGAAGATTTTAGATCCAAAAAGATGATGCAATCAGGTGTCAGATATCTCGTGTTCCATAGACAGCTGTTTTCAAGTGATTCTCTTCCGCTTCTCACCACGCAAAAATGCGATCGTCTAACGCGGAGTTAATGAAAACCTTGAGTAAAACGTCGCGAAACGACGTAAATAGTCGCCACAAATAATCTGCAAGATCATAAAACCAACTGGTAGCAGGCAGCCACCGAATTGAACGAGAAATACGACCGTGGTCTTTCCATAGCACACAAGAACCCTTACCGCTTACGTTTCCAAACGATATGAAATACTGTGCACCGGAAAAACTAACTAAACATCTTACCTTCGATCCGATCTGATTGCCACATTGTCCTGCCTGAAGATGTACGATTTCACGCATATTTACTTGTTATTATTCACTGGATCGTAAATCTCTTTGTAGCTGAACACGAAGACAACTTCCTTCGATATCCTTATTTTTCCGATCAGATCACAAAAAGATCACACCCTTCCAAGAAGATTACCTAAGCAATAATTAAGAAATGACGTTTGTCTGTTTAGGAGGAGGAGCACTTCAACAGCTCCTTTGTTAAAACAAACGCAGACAAACAAAGAAAAATCAGCTGCCCCTGATCAGCCCGACAGTTTCCAGACAATGGAAAGCAATCGGGATTATGTAACAGCTGAGGAAACCCTTTCCAAATCCGCTGATGTCAAGCCACAGAATAGAGGATACATGTCAAGGCAGATCAAGTGAATTTTGAGACCTGTAAGAGAAAAGCACGTCACAAAATATCTTTCGAGTTTCTACATTTTCAGCCATCCGGTAGTCCTATGTAATTAGCTCGCCCTTCAGTTTTCTGGGGTCATAATAAGGACATTTCCGGGTGCTATTACGATAACAACGGCACACGATGACAACACCAAGTTTTAGTTCTATGACTCCACTGATACTTAAGGGCCGCAGGAGACGGGGTAAGGGGGCAGTGACACAATGCACTTGGAAAGGTATCTTATAGATATGAGAAGGTAGGTTATCAGTTAAGGTAAATAAAGCACCGACAAAATGACTTACGAGAACAGGTAAGGCCCTTCCCCCAGAAAACCTGAGAAAGTTTAAGAAGACGAAACATTGTTCATGTTGCAGTTTCCTCATTTAACGTTTCTCTTTAAACATTTCCAGGGTGATTGTTTTAAATTTTCTGACAAAAGTTGGGCAATCCACATAACGCATTTGTTGGAGAGGTATGAAGTATGGGGCCAGGCTGCCCACCCCTAATAATTTGCGGTCTACAACATTTGTAGATCATGGATTGTGTTTATCTGTGCTTAATACATGCAGCGTGAGCTGACGTGGTGTTTTTGTTTGTGGGAAAACGGATCCAAGTCTCCTACTTTAAGACTTGCTAACTTCCTCTTCCTTACGTTTTACCCTTTTTACGGCACTGGCTGTAACAGTGTTTACTTTTAAAATGCTACGAAGTATCTAATCATAATTTTTGCCTTTCTTATACCTCCAACACTCCACCCCCTCCCCATTCCCAATCCCACAAAATAAAAATGAACAGACTTCTTTTGCACTGAATTGCCAAACGTATATCTTTGATAGAAATAGATCACGTTATCAACGAAGGTCCCTCAGCTCATTGGTAGAGAGCACGCCGGGAGCGCGTGGGTTACGGGGTCGAATCTCAATTGTAATGACTGAATGTAGACATCGGTGTTGTAAAATCTCGAAGGTGAAAAGCCGTGGGACCACGGGGAAACGAACCCACGGTCTCCGCATTGCGCAACACGTCGCTTTTCCTGTAAGCTACGGTCCCATACCAACGAGAGAGAGAAATTTGGGATGTCTATTGTTTGGATATTGCGTCACTACACGTTTACCAGATTCTTTCCTATTTCTCTGGTATCTACTCAAACTCACACGTAACAAGTCTGTTGCAAGTCTGTAACGGTGGCCGGAGGATCAACATAAACATACAATTTTTTCCCCCAACATCTAATTACCATCCTATCTGCTTATGTAATCAACATATATCCAGCATAAACCACGCAGACAGTTATGGCGATCTTAAAAAGTTGCTTTCTTTATTTCAGCAGTAAATGAAGGGGGTTAACTGTACTCAATAGTCCTCACACTACGCACGTTTGTGTTATGGTTTGATTAGCTACGTGACTCCCCTTGCAATACACCATCCCAAGTTTTATTTTTATGACATGACCTTTAATTAACCAATGTCAGGCATTATCTTCTGTGTTTCATAACTGTTCTTATCCCTGCCGACTTTTTTAAGATGCTGACAAAAACAAGTTTTAAAAATAGGACACGTCTTTACCAAGAAGATACGATTTATAGCTACGCCGCCACCGTATTTAGTAGATGGTGGAAATGCTTAGAATGTGCAAGATGTCACCGTGTGATGTTTCACATTCTAAAAACCATCTTTGCTCTATAATGTTTGCCTGTTTTCAAACACATACACTCTTTTTTATAAGAACTAGTAAAATTCAACTGAGGCTGGCTGTTCTTACATATTTTGCAATTTCCAGGAATTGTTCTTAATCCGTTCTTGATACATGTTACTTTTGTTCGCAGTTAGCGTGGGTCCCGGGTCGAATCCCGGTGGTGACATTTTCACTTTTCACTAGTGTCTCTTCTAACTAATTAATCTTACCTCGATTAGTAGTTATTCAGCAAAGGGAACAAGTTATCGGCGGTTTTGCATGCAAAATTCTATCAATTTTCCTAATAGAATGCACCATTCTGTCATACGGGGAGGGAACGAAGAAGGAAGAAGACAAGACAGACATCCGTCCAACAACAAGAAAATGGACTGCTAATATATGTTATTAACATCTTGGGAGAGGCCAGCTTCAGTTTGTTCTTAGATTGTTCTTAAATTATAGGCAAATTTCAGTCTCGTGTTCTTATAAAAATTGTTCTTATAAAAAAGACTGTATATGTACATAGAAACCTTGGCAACCAGTGGGGAAAATAAATATGACTTTTAATTTTCATTTCCGAATAGAAATAAAAGATTTGTTGCAAATAGACACGCAAAGCACTGTAAAGTGCATGAATAGAATGGCTACATATTTAATGCAATGCAATACCTATTTATATGTATTACGGATTCTCGGTTGTTATTTTTTGGTTGTTCTGTACTATAGTGCTTCATATAACTCCAGATACCTGCTTAGGGGCACAATACAATGATGTATGTCGATTCTTCCCTGGTCTGTTCAGGCTGACTGAAACTCGGAGGGGCTGGAGTCTGCAATTTTTATTGAATCCAAAAGTGCATTTATTCTTAACTAAATAAAATACTTCACTCGATTGGCATCAACACAATCGATCTCTTTTGACGTTTCTTGATTAAAACACCGTTCACATCTTGCAACCAAGAAGATTTTGTGGTTTATGCTATGGCCCTTTTCAGAAAAATCCAGTAAGCCTAAATATCAGGGGCTGTAGCCCCAGAAATATCTTAGTCCGGAAAGAAGGGAACTACAATGGAGTGACTTTGATTAGACATCTTACGAAAGATCACTTTACAATAGATGTTTTGCCTTGAAACTTGCAAATGATCTTATATCTTCGAGCCATCATCACACTCCTCGATAATTACTGTTCGCTTTATCATATTCATCTCCAGCACGCCTTCCCTACCCGAGTAAACACACTTTAACAAATGCTTTAAACGATATGCTATGTAGCGCGTTTGAAAACATGACAATAATATGGTACTAAATTGATGCAATTCTCTCTAAAACTGTGGAAGGCAACCACATTACTTTAGATCATGGCAGATAGATGTTAGCAATAGTTCGTTATACGCATAGATATATACATAAAGAGATACATACATACATACTTACATACATATATACACATATTTATATATTTATGTATAATTATACACCAACACGCACTCATACCGTTGCTGGAGTGGTCAATATAGCAAGGTAGAGCCTCATCCTTCTAAGCAATAATAAAAAAAGGAAAAGAAAAATACCGCAGTTACCTCAGGTTTCACGTCCTATCGGCTGACGTTCTTCAGACCGCGAAAGAAATTCTTCCATAGCACCTATAAACATATTTATATGTATAGTAACAAAAGTAACATCTTGAATAGGCGTTCGGAGCTTGTGTCCAAATGCTGACATGGGAATTCTTTTGTCGCCGATAAATACGTAAACAAGTAAGCTTAGAAGTAGAAATGGTATAAATTTCGTAGATTTCTCCTAGTTTATCACCAGTTTGAGAATCGTCGTGGGACGTGAAACTCGGAGTAACTGAGGTAAACTTTTGCAAGTCCTTTGATTTGTATGATTGAGCTCTACAGAAATGTATTGAGCACTGTTGCAACGGTATTCTTAAATTTATTTTTACTGTTTGCTATGTGAACACTTGTATATATTTTGATCAATAGTACTTGCCATTATGTATATGTTCATATATGTTCATGTATGTTAGTTCTAGTCAAAAATAATAGATAACATACATTGGGGATAATTATACGTAGGGCCATCAATGTTTGAGATACAAATTGTGTTGGTCGGGCGCCGAGGGAAACCAAAATGGAATAAGAATATTTGTGAAGGAGGACTTGATCAAAAATGTGATAGAGGGTAGAAGAGTGATTGTGGTTGTGCTGATTGCTAATAATATGTTCAGAACTGTTAGTGCTTAAGCCTCACAATATAATCTCAGCCAAAATGAATGAGTTATATGAACAACTTAGAGCTTGGAAGGAAGCATTTGTAAGCAGAGGATTGAAGATAAATTTGGTAAAGACGAAAGTGATGGTGACTGAGGAGGAAAGAGATATAGTTAATAGAGTCAAAATTGTATCCTTGTGGTGTATGTGGGGAAATGCTGCAGTTTATCCAGTGTGCATGAAGTGGGTATATACAAAATCCCACAGAGTGAAGAGATTTGGAAGAAAAATGGCGAAAGCTTTTAGTGTAAGAGATGTATGAAAAGTGAACAGCAGGCTAATGATGATGAGGAGGAGCTGGTGTTTTGTGGCTTGGAAACATTACATTCATTTTGCTATCCTGGAAACATTGCATGAGGAGGTAGTCAGCTAGCAGTGGTCACCAGAGTTAGAATGGCATGGGAGAGGTTTAATCAGTTGAAGGGCATCCTGTGTAGACAGCCATGACTGGCACTGAAAATGAAAGATCTCTACAATGTGTGTGAGGCCTGTAATGGTTTATGGTGCAGAGGCATATGTTGTGAAAGCTGACGAAGGAAGGCTACTGAATACATGTGAAAAGGGAATGCTTTGATTGATCTGTACAGAAAGACTTAGGGAAAGAAAAAGTTGAAAAGATTTTATAGGTTTGGCTGGATTAAAGTCTGGAATTGATGATGTTGTGAGAGAGAGAGAGCTGTTTGAAAGGGATGGGCATGCACTGAGAAAAGAAGACAATGCAGGTGTAAAGAGAGCAATGATGTTAGAAGTTGAAGGCAGAAGAGTGCAAGGAAAACCTCCAATGAGATGTAGAGACAAGATGGGAAAGGGTGCTGCAAATATTGGCTTGAAGCAAGAAGATGTACAGGAAAGAACAAGATGGAAAGCAAAGATTGGTCGAAAGTCAGTAACCCAACAACTGGAGGGAAAAGGCCCACTTTAAACAATGGATGGATGGATGGATAGATTAATATACTTGGGTTATGACAGGGCATTGAATAAAAATACCAAAAACCACTGGCTAAGCAACGTATGCTTACTAAAAAAACACTAACTCACTTAGAACTCTGTTCCCATAACTAACAGCTTCAGCTAGTGGTGTCCATCCACTGTTGTTCTTCATACTGATATCTGCTCCATGGCTGAGCAAGATATTAATGCATTCTAAAAAGAAAAAGATATCATTCAGAACGTATAGGGTGTCTTGCGTTACTGTCTACATATCCAAAAAAACTCTCAGCAAAGCCTACATTGCACAAACTAAACTTGCTAAAAAAAATTAAAAAAGCAAACTGCACAAAGTGTCAGATCACAAAGGCTGTATAGAAGTGCATTGGTGCTGTAACTCCACACATACTTTATACCAGTAAAACAGCATTCTCAACTAACAACAAAGAATGTGTGCATTCCACAAATTGCGGCATTGTGGTCAACTCACATTCTTGCTAATGTGAGGCTGGCAGGGCCATCGAGAGCCAGCACAGGCCTCTGGGCATTTCATAGCACCGGGCCCCAGTAGGTTTCTGGGCAAAAAGCCCCAGGCTCTTATTTATGACCAAAGTTCCATAGAATAAAATTTTGCAGGCGCTGGACCTCCAACCCCTCTTGACAGTCCTAGAGGTAGGCTATGTTGGCTGCATGACTTTGAGATTAGTGGACAGAAACAAGCAGTATATTCCTTCCTGTATTGAAAAAGCCTTAACCCCTAAAAGAAGCAACCACCTCAAGTTTTTCACTCGGTCATCCACATCAAAACAAGAAAAAACATTGCTTTTTCCAGAATTTGTCTTTCCATTGCGCCTTTTCAGTTAACCATTCAGTTCCACAGACACTGATTGGTCAAAAGAACACCAATCTGGAAGTTAGAGTACTGATTGGCTACTTTGAAAACATAGCTGGGTAATAGTTGCATTGGTTCCTTTTTCAATTCTAATTCTTATGATTTAATACTCCGAGGAGTGTTAGATAAAAAAAGCTATTTAAAAGTACAAAACTATTTTCATTACTTCATTCAGTTGTATTGTACCATCAACACAGTTTTTATATAATAAACAATAAACTAACTATAATAAACATTTGATGGGTAGCAAGCCATTCCAAAATTCATACATCTGTTCTCTTGGTATACTTTTTGCAAAAAAGATATTACTTATAACATAATTAATAAAACATTTTCAATTTAATACTGCTGGGACTATCCAGGTCAGTAATCGTACCTGTTGCTCAAAAATATTGACAAATGAGTCATTCAAACTATGAAATTGATGCAGTGCCGGTTTTATCATGTACAGACAATATGCGAGGACTGTGTTTTAAAGGCTTTATATGATCATATGTCCTAACTAGTCCAACTCTGGCAAATATCTCCTTGACAATGACATGCAAAGTTAAGAAACTCTGAAAGTAACAAAATAATACAAGTACAAAAGTCTTTAAAACTACAAACCTTTAATAGCATCTAGGGAGATGCTGTACACAATTTTCAGTGTATACATCTATATATGTGCAAAACATATCACTAACTGACATGTGAGCAATCACAAGACATGAAGGATAGGAACAAACAAAAATCATCATATTGGTTATCCAGCCTGAAGTTAGAGGAATCTTATAGGCGAGGGCCTTTCAACAAGATATTGAGAAACTTTGCTGCTGTTACTGATTGCCACTTAAACACCCAATAACAGGTACCAATCAAACAGGATCAAAGTCTGCTGCTTGCCCTCCTTATTAGTTCTAACATACAAAGCTGATTACCAATATGCTTCAGGTTTTGATAACTTGGTATAAAGCAGCATATTGAGGTAGCATAACACAGAGGTGTGGAGCTTGCTCAGCAATGTCATGTTGAGGAACTGGTCATACAGTAGTGGCCATCAGGAGCAGGTTGAGATAGTTTTGTTAAGTGAAAGAAAGAGGTGAACAAGAGCCAATTAGTAAGTTTACAGTATTGGAAATAGGTTGGGGGTAACCATAAAGCACACCCAACAAGGCTTGGAAACTAAATGTGGAGAACGATATGGGTTTGGATGAAATAGATGAAGAGCGCAAATTATACAATGCCTTGCCTCAACATATTGAGAAAAATGAAAAAGCAATTGATATTATATCATACTATATACGTTAACTTACACCAGGTAAGTTGTAGCAGCAACATAAGGGCTTACCTTTCCTTCCCAACATGACTGCAATGTGCAGTGGTGTACACCCTAGAATAAAGTAGATAAGAACTGTGTTAAAGAATACTAAAGTACTTCTAGATACTTCAAGTTTCATGTATATTCATGATCATCAGGCAACAGTTTCACCCTTGTCTGCTACCAAGATGTGGTAGCCTTTTGATCCAATGAGTCATAACACGGAACTACTCATCAGGGCTTTAGAGTTTGCTCTTTGGAAGTTTCATTTTATCTGAGTTTCTATTCACACTTCTTTAAGTGTAGTTAAGGTCTTTGAAACTTCTACCAATGCCATAAGATTCTCCACAAATATATGAGTATACATTGTATAAATCTACCTTAAAAGAAACGTACTTACTTAAGAGAAACTGTCTTGCAAATCTATGCCAAAAGAGCACAAATCAAGCCAAATTCTACCCACTATGTATACTTGACCCTGTCATTCATTCCTATAATGCAAATATATTTAAAACATGATACAATTGCTTTACAGTAACCTAGTGCAATATCGTTAATACAATAGATAGTGATCTGCAGTGCATCCTGGGCAACAGACAACAATGGATTTTTATTAGGTCCTCTTCTTTGGGTTTACAGGACTCTCAAACACTTCTTTAACATATTGTTTTCATGAGAAACGTTGTTCAAGTAATTTAAGATACTCCAACAATATTTTATTAATCTTTGTAACTATTTAAATTACTGTTAGTTATCCTGCCAAACATTGTTTTGCCAACAAGCATGTCCTATTTGACCATTAAGAAAAATGGATTCAATGTCATTCATTCATTATTTGTGTGGTATTCATTGTTTAAATTTTGAAATAAATAGTGTTAATAGTAAGCATAAACAAGAGCAGATGGAAATTTTCTACTGATTGCTTGGACACCCCTACATGTACAATGTGATTTCTGATGTGATGTGTATAACTTAGTATTGATTTCATAAGTATTACCATAATCATCAACACAAACCAATTCATATTTCTTAGTTCAGGAATCACAGTTTCCGAGGAAGTATTACGATTAATGTCCACCTCTGGCCT
>JAAAKL020014828.1:0-11765 GCA_010016065.2 Carybdea cf. marsupialis auct. non (Linnaeus, 1758)
TCAATGACGTTCGCCTAAGAAAATAGATTCAACTCATCGACGTCATGTTCCTACCAGCTCGCCTTTTGGCACAAGAAATAATTTTGATGTTGTTGTTTTTGTACCTAGATCCTTTTTATTCTTGCTTTTTTAATTGTTGTAAAGTATGACAAGAGTAATTTAACTAAATAACTCGTTCAAAACAAACTGCTTATCTTATCGTCTTCTCTGAACTGGCAACTGAATCACTATACATTAAAGACATCGTGATTTAGTAGAAAACGAGGCAAAGTTTGACGAAATGTTAGAATCTACCATTAACAGAGAGAACAGGAATTGAATGAGAGAATATCTTACTTAAGGGGTTTTATATTTGTGAGTTTGAAATTCTTATTGGCACGGATGTCCAGTGGTAACAAACTAGCACAGAAAATTCATCAGCTAGGGTTCAATTGGAATTTGCGATCCAAGGTTTAATCAGTCTGTTATCCTTGCGGCGTCAGTTACATGAGTACCAGCGATGCTTAGGGTAAGTGGTCGACGATGATCAGAGAAAGAAGAGGGGCTCACTCCTATAACAAATAAGATGTTAGCTAATGGAAGAGGAGCATAACTGTTGCCTTCGAGTGCGGTCGAGATTTTTAATATTTTCTTCGTATCTTCTTGCATTTATAGTGCCTGTCTAAGTATACACTACATTTGCAGACGATGCGGTTTATTACAAATCTTTTATAAGGCCTCATTTAAGCTCAGACTGTTTGGTCACTGATGCCCTGTGATTGCTCGTAGGTGTTTGCGATAGCATATGTCGAGTTTATGAATAGCAGCATTTATTTTCCAGGGCCCACTCCACAGGTTTAAAAGTGGGAGGGGGGCAGAAATTTTTTCTAAAGATGTCGAAATAGGCCCGTCGATGTAGGTGCTGTTACAAAAATAACCTCTCTTTTAAGTTCTTTCCAATGACAGAAACTGCATCTTCAGAACTCAAAAACAAGTTAATAACTGTGCCTTCAGCCAAAAAACATCAATTTTTTGAAAATTTTAGCAAAAAAGTGGGGGGCCATGCCCCCCGGCCCTTCCTGTGGCGTGGACCCTGTTTTCCCTCTGCTGTTGGAATTTGATAGCATTTCTAATATACAGATTACATGAAATAGTTGCAGTGAAAGAATGTTTGATCTACGGACCCATATCTTTCAGTAGGATCGAATAGAAGTATTGCCCATGAAACGTTGTACTTCTATATTACAGAAAGGACAGTAGCTCTGAGGGAGCTATGGGGTGTGCCCTTCTTGCGAGATCACACGTTTAACATTAGCGATTCGGGAATGCAATGCAGTAAACTCATTTCCATACTTTTCCTGGCCTTGTGGGAGATACAATCACAGATTTGGATCTCAGGTCACTTAAATTTCAAGACATTAAAGTGTCCTTTTTTGAACTGAATTCCAAATGCAGTATTATCTCCATAAACTACTTACACTGTGCAACCCCTCCCATTGTATAGAAGCCACCTATCAATTTATCTCCTTTTCTAGTGTGTAAGACAGATACAATTGTATGACTCTTATGGCATTATTTAGCAAACAGTCTGACTTTCAATTTTTTAGCAACTGAGATGAGAAGTTTCACTTTCGTTTCTTCCTATTTATCGATGGAAACTAGATTATATGCCAACTCAATTTCCAGTGACAGGTGAAGAAAGGAAGTTAGAACATTTGTTGAGCACATCCGTACAAACAGAGGGGTAGCTGGGTGATTTCAAATGATCTATCGTTTCCCGGTTACAGACATATCTTTATTTCAAAATATCATGTGTAGAAAAAATTCACACGAAACATAAGATTGGTTGCTTTCGGTAATTCTCTCTATAGACGCTCTTCTTCATTATATCCTGCCTCGTGTAGTACCTGTAAGATTTGTGGCATTTTTAAGGTGTTAAGGCCTGAGATACCTCTATACTCTCGTGCAGTCTATTAAAGTAGTCAGACATGTTTCCGTTACAGCTTTCTGGAATCGTAGGGCCTCCTAAAGGGTACAATGGGAAGAACATTTTCAGGTGTATCAAATAGGTTCGTAAATTTAGACAGGAGACCTACCTTTAGCTTCAATTCGATTGTTGCGCTTAAAGTCAGAATAAATACTTCGTGCAATAACTACTGATGTAGCATCGCTCCCACAACTGCTTACCCCCGACAGGACCAGGGGAAAATCTGCTTCTAAGGGTCTTCTGCCGGACATCTGTCCATCTCATCTCATGACGACAATGTAAAAACCATCCTCTATTTCTAGTCGGTGCTTTAATCAAAGATGTAGATCAACCTAACATGATATGAGAGCATTTCGAAAAGAGGATGTTGCAATCGGAATGAAGTGCTTCCATAAGGTGGTTAATATGTAGCTTAGTAAAAACACTACGACGCTGATGAATGACTGATGGGATCAAGAACGTGTCCAAGAAAAGTGAAACAAGTGGGATTGTCAAAAAACTCTAGAGAGAGAGAGAGAGAGAGCATTTTACAGACTGGAGCAAATGGAGACTAGTTAAATTTACTGTTGTCGTGTCTCAAGATGCTCTTTATTGTGCTACTAACCCTTAACTAGCATTGTCCCAGTCCCGATTAACATTCAATCTTGCTGTCTGCTTCCCGCCCCATCAACGTGTTTCCCAGCCTCGTTTCCACTTATTTCTTCTCATAAGATAGGCCATGCCAAAGGATGCAGGAATTCGGGAACAATAGGCCTACCTGTACTATATAGGTAGAGCTTCATTTGATTATGTCTGGTCAACTTCAAGGATAATTCATAAAAAACGAGGTCAGCTTTTAAGGTAAGTTATCGTAGTAGTTCACTTCAAAATTTAATACGTAATGCCACAGTCTTCCTTTTATTTGTTCTTGCGCCCCAACTGCCCCCTAGCCCTTTCATTAAGTTACCTTTCTCGGCGAAGTTCAAAACGACAACAATCTTCGTAAAAACTGATTGGTCTGATTTCAAGAAAGTTAAGATTTTATTGGGAAAAATGTGCCTTTCTAAGTCATCCGGAGGTGAACAGTGTATAGGCCTACCAGACCTATTACCAATGCATGAGAACGTTCTGAAAGTGGAAAAACGAGCAGGGTTTCTTATTCCATTTGAACGGTCAGCGATTTGTTCAATAGGGTGAAATTTGCAGTGATATGATCAATCCCGATCCCAAATACCTCAAATAGTTGTCATTGAATTTTTCAACAAGACATTTTCAATCGGCTCAGCATCATATGTTTGTGAAGTGCTAACGAGGATCCAGTCCATTACTTTGGCTAGGGGGTTCCTATTGTCAACAAGTAAGTGTGCGTGTCACTTAATGGTGTGTATCGCCACTTCCATTGTTTTTAAAAAGCCTTCTTGAACTCCAAATCACACTTTGAGCACGGGGTTTCAGTGGCAAAGTTGCATTGTTCTATCCTACACTATCTTTAGCATGCGAGCAACCACCCAAATTCAACATTTTTAACGTATTGCCAGTTGAATGGAGACCATATTGTAGATCAAACTTCCGGTCAGGCAGTTAAACATTCCTGGGAAGCATCCCTATCTACCATATCATTGACCAAAAGCTAACAACAGCATGAAACTATAAAATAATGCGAGTTTTTTGTTTATGTCATTCATGACAGAACTGGCTCATCCATTCACTATTCTCTTCTAATGTTGATTTCATGTTGGGCTTAACAAAGATCGGTACCAATGAACCACAATAGGTTTTGTCGGTAAATACTGAACCATAAAAACTAACAAAGAATGCCAACCAGACCAACAGTTGGGATTTTAACCTTCCTCCAGAGTATTTGAATTTTTTGATAACAGGATCAGATGAGTGGGTCACCCCATCATAGAATGTTAGTAGCTCTACCTTAAGTAAAACGTTCATCATGATGTACACAAGATATGCATATGTGCAAAAAATGGGTAAGTTCATATATTATAAAGGAAAAGGAGATAGTCCATGGAATATCACTGATATCTAAGTAGCAAGTGCTATCATCTTACAATTGATGATCCTCAAGATGTTTTGTAAGGCCTATGTTTTTGTTGCTTGTGAATTCTGAATTTTCGTTTGTATTTAAGAGGGGTAAGGGTAGGTATGTAAAATGTTTCAATTTACATGTGCCATACCAATAAGTAACCAGTGGAAAAATATTTACATGTTTCTAAGTACTTGGTTGTGAATTTGAGAGATTTAATACTTATATTTACTGCAAGTGGATCAGCCTGTAGATGTGCATTATCAATTATTTGTTTAATTTAAGCGTGAAATCCACTAGACAGGTTGGTCACACATGTAGAATTGCAGAGGTTGCTCATAAAAGATAAGAAACTGCTTATTCTACTACAAATGATGACAACTGATAAATTGCTTGATCGGGATTTGCTACACTGTTTTATATAGTTACTGAAACAGTAAAATTTTTTGATTGAGCTTTAATTTATTAAAATTGATAAAATTGCTCAAGCAACAGTTGGCACATCTTGGTAGTACAGTTAGTCAAGATAAAGTAAAAGTTCACAGTTAATATACTTTCCAGCCAATTGTTAGAAAGATGGCTTTAGAAAATCATCACCAACCAATGAACTCAAAGCAACCTTGCTGCCCTCTTCATTTCTTTGCACCATACACATAATTGTGCCATAGAGGCTCCAGTACTATTAAGAGTTTCTGCTTGCAATTAATCCTGGTTTGTCACAAGAGCCATGGCTATATCACACCAGTATTTTAACTAGTCTACAAGCTATAACTGCTTGTGTATTTATTTGCTTTCTTTGACAAGGAATGGGCTAATTCTAAGCAAAGCTATGAGTACTGCCTCTGTTCCCAGTGAATCAATCTTTGAATTTCCGTGATAATTCAAAGTCTTCCCTGAATAACTTTCAGTGACCAGTCAAGAGCTTTCATCGACAGTTAATACTTCCACTCTGAACTAAAAACCTCTTGACAAAGTACTTTTTGATCAAACCATTATCAACAAGTCCAATTTCAAAAAGTGCCAAATGGCATAATTTTTGACATCAGGCTAACTTGATCTTTTGTTTACATCATGCAATATTTTGATGACCAAAGAATGTAATAGTACCAAAAAGCGTTCAAACTATGATGTCCAAGATATATTGTCAAGCCTTGGATAACTATCAGTGAGGTTTTGGACAATTCTACATAATTGAATATTGTTTCCGCTTAACTTAACTCAAGGTTGTTCACTTCCAATTAACAATTTAAGCTCAAAAGTTCACTTATAGTACTGCCATAAATAAGGGAAATTTCATTTTAAGTTAAATTACAAGAACTACTAAACCCTTCCATTGTGCATTCCACCAACTGCCCTTTGACACTTTTTCTGCTGTTAGATTTATTATGAAAGTGCTATGCAAGTGTTTGTGTTGTTGTATATTTGAGCCTCTGACTGGTGTCAGGTTACAACTAAAGTTCATACGTATAGATAAATGGTTCCAAGTAACTTCAGGGTGGAAATAAGTGCCTTTAAATTGTAATTTGCAACATGAACTTGTGAGTTCACTTTTTCCGATGCAATGGCATGATAGAAATCATCATTTGAAAAACCGTTTATTCCTTTGTACTGCATCTTTTACACATGTGTGGGCATTTGCATGTCTGATCCAACATGTCTTTAGATTGGGAATGTTTTAAAGGATCAGATTTAAATATCCCTAGAATATAGGAAAAATAAAGATACAGAATTTCTATACTTAAAGTCAAGTTATGTGTCAAATAATTCTCGAACCATTGTAGTGCCACTGCTGAAAACCAATGCTTTGTAGATGTTGTCTCAAAATTTGAGTGAAAGTCTACCTTGGTACCCTGTACCCTCTGTGTCACCACTCACCTCAATATTGCCAATCCCCCAGATAGTATGAGTCATTTATAGATTGCTTGCATCTGTACATTGATTCTTTGGCAATAGGCCAGTACAGAGGATCATGTAAAATGCTTCATTTATTCCAGTTTCCAAGATTTATTAAGTTAAGGAATGTTCTTCCTTTTCATTTCATTAGAACCTACCCCACTCTCCCTTTTACATATTTCTCAGAGCTGGTTTTCAAGTACTTTTTTTCAGGGCCTTTCTTGTGTACCAGTATTATTTTCCTCTGTCTTTATACCTACATCCCAATCTTTGGTGAATATATAGGGTAAGAGGTATTATTTTATGGATCAGATACCAGTTTGACCAATTTTCTCAACCTTCTTGCAATTAGGATTTAATCTTTTATTTATGCACAATTATTGACTCACAATGGATACCAATTGCTTTATTAACCTAGGTCTATTTGAAGTCTGCATTGCATATCAGTCATTACTCTTTGGTATGTCAGCTTTCTGTTATAAAGTGTGCCTGAATCAGCAACTATGATGCAGTACAAAAGGTTGTCAATTGATACACACAGATGCTATCATCCACATTGTGATTCAATATATGAAAATGGGAGCTAGTATATTCAGCATTTGCAAACAGAGGAGACTTGTCATTAGTCTCTTGGACCTTTAAAGCTTTATTTTTGCTTTGGTGATTGATGGGGGCTGCCCCCATTTCACCTGGCATCTGCATGCAACCATTTGAATCATTCACCATGGGCTACTGAGCTACATGTTGACTGAGATGTAGACACCATTATATCTGAGGTTTCTGGTGTTTGACAGAAAGGTATTCTGAAACATATATGTTCTTAAACTATTACTTTCATCTGTCTAGAGTGCCTAGTTTTTAAGCAGATTTTGCCTAAATTTGGCATAATCATTCCAATAATATACTTTCTTGTTTAAAACCTCACATAAGAGCATTTTCTGCGAAAGTGATGATTTATATAAGTAGGAGGAGAAAGATATGATGAAATTCAACCTAAAGTGAATTATGATGGTGTGTAAGTGGACAGCTGTATAGTTACTTTCCAGGTTTGCACATGATTACTTGATACACTGATAGATCAAGGTTTGGGTGTGTACAGCATTGATAAGCTTTATCATAGCCAAATTTATTGGATTTGTGTATGGACTATTTATATTGTCATTTATTCTCCATAATATTAATCACTGTGGATGATTTTATATAAATGTATGAAAATTTAACAGTTATAAGGTGATGTACTCAAAATGTTTATGAAATATCATTTATACTTTATGTGAAGTTGGGTATTTGCTTTACAGAATCATTTTAGTAACCTTCTGTCAACCATCTTCCTAGTCCTATTGTTGCCATCCATTGTCTTATGTGCTCTGAAGAAGCTAACTAACATCAATGACAACCACCACTCCCTTACTTTCAGAAGCGCTCGCTCATTTGTTCTCTTGGTCATTCACTCACTCATTCATTCACTCATTCAATCACTTGCTTATTCACTCACTTATTCACTCACTTATTCACTCACTTATTCACTCACTTATTTATGCACTCATTCACTCTCTTACATTTCACTCACACACAGGTTCACGCACCTACAGGTTCACTCTCTCACAGGTACGCTCACTCACAGGTCCACTCACTCAAAGGTTCACTCAGTCAAAGATTCATTCACTCATTGTTGTAAGAAAAAATCACAAGAAGGAAAGAGTAGGAGGAATGAAGAAGATCAAGGAATGGAAATTGAGAGAGGCAGAAAAGAGAGAGAATTTTGTGGGAAATTTCTCTGGGAGGAGGGAGGAAGGAGCACGGGGATGGCAGGCTCGGTTCCTGGACAATTCCCCCCTAGACAATACCCCCATGATCAATTCCCCCCCAGTAAATTCCCCCCACTAAATTTATCAGGTCCATAGCTAAGGCCATTTGGGGTCAATGCCTCCCTGAGCAAAGTTTGGCTCCCACTGTTAAAATACAACCTTTTTTTTCAAACCTAATATTTTCAACTGGGATTCAAAATTTCTTCTCAAAATATCACTTCATTATTATGAGAATAAACAGAGTCAATCATTCAAAAAGTACAATCATTTTTTTCTTTTTAAAAACCCAGTAAATTTGGACTGCGATGGGCTGTCTTTCTTTGTTTTGAAACTGAAATTTTCTGAATCTGCTTGATACTAGTATCCTTATTAAAATTTGAGTGAATCCATGCCCTGGCCCGCGTCGAAAAAATCTCCAAAAAAGGTTGATAAACTACAAATTAATTTTAAGGCACCAAATTTTGGCGTGAGTTAGGACAGTATCAGCATTTCCTCTATAGTTTTAGACTATTCTCTACAAAGAAAATGAAAAATAGTACTGCAAACAAAAGATGACAAAAATACATTTTTATATCCACTCTGCAGTATACAATGTGTTTCAAAAAGGTTTTGGCCCATATATTAGGTGTCATGACTTTTTGAATGAACAAAATCATAATTATAATTATAAAAAAATTATGTGAAACCTTTTTAGAGCATGCTTAAAACAAGCACTATGGCTTTTTTCTACACCCGTTATATAAAGGGTTGAGTAGCGTAGGCTTACACCATATCAAAGGTGGATATTTTCAATAATTATTTTCCAAAATAGTTAGTGGAGGAGAATTGTCCAGGGGGGAATTGACCAGGGGGAATTGACCAGGGGGGAAGTATCTGGACACTGGCATGCTCTCAGAAAAGACATTATGGCAGCTGCAAAGAATGTCTGTGGAAAGAATACTGGACCCTGCCAGACACAGAGAGAAACATGGTGGTGGAAAGATGTGGTCCAGCGAGCTGTCATGGAGACGAAGAAGGCCTGCAGACAGTGACAGAGGTCTGGAAGTGATTTTCACAGGCTAGAATACTGTGAGAACAGAAGAATAGCCAGGATAGAAGTTGCGTTGGCGAAGAGAGAGGCATGGGAGCAGTGGAGCTTTGATCTTTCAAGGCCCGGGAGGAGCTACCTAAATGTGGAGTCTCACAAAACAGATGAGAATGGATAGACAGGGCATCAGAGGGGTGAAGCTCGTTACAGATGAGCAGGACTGCATACTGGTTGATGAAGATCAGATAATGGATCACTGGAGACGATATTTTCAGTCCCTGCTGAATGAAACAAATCCATATGAGGTGGAAGAAGTGAACAAAGTTGAAGGCCCGATAGAGGAGATTTCTGAGGAAGAAGTGAGGGAAGCCCTGAAGAAAATGAAGAGGAACAAAGCTCCTGGTCCCACTGGCCTCACTAGTTTCATGCTTGAGAGTTCGGGTAACCATGGTGTGGAGATGCTCGTCTTTTCAACAGGCAACAGTGAAGGAAGAATGCCCAGAAGACTGGAAGTACAGCCTAATAAATCCAATATACAAAGGAAAAGGTGATGCTCTAAACTGTGGCAAACAGACTCCTAGTGCATGGAATGAAGATATACAAGAGGATATTGTATAGAAGGTTGATGACTCTGAGTCCACTCCTATTTATCATTGTTATGGAGGACAATACCAAGGAGTGCAGAAGAAGTAGTCCCTGGGAACTTCTATACACTGATGATCTGGTGCTGATGGCAGAGTCTGAGGAAGGAGTTCTTGAGATGTTCAGTGGATGGAGAGGAGACATGGAGCATAGAGGTCTGAAGATTAATGTTGGCAAAAGGAAAGGTATAGTGACCAGAAAGGAACCCACAAGAAGACTGGAGAGTGGCAGATGGCCTTGTGGTACCTGCGGAAGAGGAGTAGGAGTAAACTCCATTTTCTGCACTCAGTGTGATAAATGGTGTCACTAAAGATGTTCAGGACTTCGCGGGTTATTTGATGTGAAAAACATTGTGTGCCCAGGTTGCGAGAGAGGACGAAAAAAAATAATAATGAATAATAAGTTGCATGGGATTTGCTGGAGGTGGTTTATTAGATTTGCTATCTTGGAGACATACTTGATTGTCAAGAAGGAACAGAGAGAGCAATCAGGGGGAGCGTCTCCATCGCCTGGAACAGAGCCATTCCTATTAAGAGAAGAGGGCACGTCTCAAAGGCCTGCATAAAAGCTGCCCTTCTATATAGAGCTGAGAACTGGCCACTAACAGAGAGACTCCTGGCTTTGTTACGGGCATGTGACTGACGCATGATGCGCTATATGGCAGCAGTGAGGTGGCAAGATGAGGTTAGGAGCAGAGAGGTGGCAGCCAGGTGCGGGTTGGTGGAGCTGCATACTGTACGTCAGACAAAAGGCCTGTCCTCTCAAAGGAATCCACCAGTTCCATATTAATCAATATCTCAAATAACCTTGCTGGCAACAGGCAAAAGGCTGATGGGGTGATAGTCTCAGGAAGGGATCTTTCCCCATTCTTCTTAAACACAGGAGCAACTAATGCAGTCTTCCAACATACAGGGAAACAGGAATCATTCAGACAGAGATTAAAAAGTTTTGACAAGATCAATGAGATTTCAGGAGCACAGTTCTTTAGAAGATTCTTAACAGAGTCAAGATTAGATATCACATCAGAAACCAGCGTAGGAGTAATACAGACCTTTCTCAGAAAAACGCTGAGTGAGGTGGAACATGTGGAAGCCTAGAGCAATCCAAACTGGAATTCTTGGTAAACATGTCTGAAGAGGATGTTGACATCTCAAATCCATTGAATAATGGACGAATAACAGATTTTCCCTTATTCATGATGCTGTTATGGATTCTCTAGAAGTCATGCAATCCAAGTTGCTTGGTAGAAACAGCCTGCCTACTCTGTTCCAAATACTTTGCTTTTGCTGGTTCAATAATCCTCTTACAACAATTACTGGCTTGTCTGAACTATACTTTAGCCTCCATAGTCCACACACACACTGTTATTGATAAGAGAAGTGATTTCTGTGGGCTATGGCAGCTGAACAAGCCAGAGTAAGCCATGGAGAAGAATGAGGTCTTACCAAGGATTGCCTATGTGGAACAAAGCCATCAATGCATCCCTGAATCCCATCACAGAAATGAGAGGCCCCTTTGCATGCTCCCTCAGAAGGCAGAGATGACCAGGGAGCATCTCTCAAGTACCAAAACCATCTCAATCTGCCCTTCCAAAGAGAAAGGTCTTAAGGAGAAGTGGAGCATCCTTCTTAATAGTTGTATTGAAATTCACAGTCACACTAACAACTGCATGGTCTGATCTTCGAAGAGGAGGTAAACACTTGGCAGAACAGCTTTCAGGATTAGAAAGTAAGAAAGAGGTCAAGAAGATAAGGATCCTGACCGTCTCTGTGAGGAGTGTGAGTTGGAGATGTTACTTATTGGGTAAAATCGTGGGATAGAGCAAAGTTGTTGCAGCATTCACCAGACAGCATCAGTCAACAAAAAACTGACCAACTCATATGGATCCGATGAGAGAGAAGGGGTTACAAGGCTGGTCGATGCTTTTAACATCTACCCCTAAATGTGGTACATGGTTAATCACCAGCCAGTGGGTTTTTTGGGGCACCATCTCTAGATGATTACCAACCAAGGGTAAAGAGCTGATCATCTGCCAATTTGACAAAACTATTTCCCGCCAGACGTCAGCCTGGTATTTGCAAGTTTCAGGGTAAAATTGGAGCAGGGGGTGTAAAACTGGTACATTGTCAGTTAGGCATTATGGTGGTTGCAAACAAGACTCATGCAAAGGGCAAATCAATGCCATTCTATCTATTTTGTGCATTTTGAAGTCAATTAATCACAGTCTAATCTTCAAAGCTACATTAACGGTAAACATCATTTAGTTGGCAAGGCTTTCAACCTATCCAGTGCATATAAACAACAGTAACTAATTTTAATTTAAAATTGTTATGCCTGAAAATGATGCACGAAATGCATGTCACATAAATTGATGGTGTGTATTTACAGCGTCCACTTATTAGAAATTATAAT
>JAAAKL020014829.1:0-11765 GCA_010016065.2 Carybdea cf. marsupialis auct. non (Linnaeus, 1758)
GCAATGTGTGCAAGGGTCATTTATGTAAGGGCAATGTGTGCAAGGGTCATTTATGTAAGGGCAATGTGTGCAAGGGTCATTTATGTAAGGGCAATGTGTGCAAGGGTCATTTATGTAAGGGCAATGTGTGCAAGGGTGACTTAAGTAAGGGCAATGTGTGCAAGGGTGATTAATGTAAGGGCAATGTGTGCAGGGGTGATGTGTTCAAGGGTAGTGTGTACTAGGGTGGCGTGTATAAGGGTGACTTGTGCAAGGGTGATGTGTATAAGGGTGATGTGTGTAAGCGTGATGCGTGTTAGGGTTATTTGTGTTAGGGTGATGTGTGTTAGGATGATGTATGTAAGGGTGGTGTGTAAAGTTTGGCCAAGCTTCTGTTGAGTTTAGGATTTTTACACTTACCACGAGTAATGCACTTTCAATGCTTTCCAGTGAATCTTTGTTAATACCTGTTGAAAAGTGCTGACGTCGAACACGTGCCCAGTTGGTTCTTTCACTTGCTGTTAAAGCACCAATCGTTGCCTCCGCATCGCTGATTTCTAAGAAAATAAATAAATAAATAAATATATGAGATAATCAGGTACATAAGAACAGTTGAAGTACATTATAAACAAATGTAAATAATTTATGTCTATCAAACAACTAAATAATTAACTTAATCATTCAAAAGTTAACAAAAAGTAAACATAAAAATATAAGATAAATAAAAATAGAAAACCAAAGAAGTAAAGAAGGATCAACTTCAATAAGCATGACAGGCATAGAAGTTCACTCCTAAAGAAGCAAAAACGCGTGAATCCAAAAGAAACATGGTCGGTGTAGCAAGGGGCTCTCTTCCTTGTTTCCACAATTAAAGCTTGTGCAACGTACTACTCGTTCCTCCATCAAGCTTCTTTCATTCGCTGTCGAGGTACCTACATGCAAGACTTCCACTTACGCCACGAGTTTCTTTCCTGGCACTGCCACTCTCTGTAATTCTCTTTCTTCCTCGTGCTTCCCTACTGACTATAACCTTAATTGGTTCAAGGTTCTTAGTAACAAGTTTCTGTTAGTTCCCCTTGATTAACCTGTTTTTTCTATGCCTTCCTTTTTTTTAGCTCTCAACGTGTCAGTGGCATTTAAGCCTTGTTAAGAGCAACTTCTTTAAAAACCCTCCCCCCATAAAACCCCAAAGAAACATCAACTTTCAGAAGCAAAAAAGCATCAACTTGAAAAAGCTAGGAAGCGTTAACTTGAATAAGAATAAAAGCATCTACTCGAAGAAGACGAACAGCATCATGTTCTTGACGTGATTATATTTCTAGATAATAAGAAATTGCCTTAATTTCAGAAGCAAAAGCTTCAAGGTGTCACCTCCATAGAACACTTATCTTGGGATACACAAGAAAAATAATAACGAAAGCAGGATACTGGGATGTATCTACATTCAGATCACTGATGTGCTTCACACTACTTCAGTTAAGAAAGAGGCTCAGAGAAACACTAATACTTTCTTTCATTTCCAGTTGTCAAATGTCATCACGAAGGGATCTCCAAAACGAAAGAGACGCCAGAGGCCCTCGAGTGTTTCTACTTATGATCTAACCTCTGATCTTACAGTAGAATACATGGCTGGTAGGATTTGGCACGTCGTGAGTCATCAACCGTTTCTACGCTCCGTTTCCAAAAACACTTCATCCACCTTCAGGCTGTTCATTAGTTTCTACATTTGCTTCTTAACGGTGACCTGCGGAAGTCAAGGAGAGCTGGAATCGAACTTGCTTGGGAGTTGGAGCCATGATGATTTGCTGTGTGTTCTGTTTTCTTCGTGAGTGCTGGGAACCACATATGTTGTTAGTGCGGTTTTGACGGTTTGTGGGGAGTGACTTGTTCTCTTGATTTTCGTGGTGGCTATGTTTTCAGCCCACCATCATATATCAACGACACTAAACAGCCTGAGACTGGGAGATGTTTCATTTGAAACATTGCTTAGACAAAGTTTACAATCCAGGCTATGATAAACCCCACCATTGATGGTAACAACTGAGTTAAAGAGTGTTGAAATACATATAAACAGTGTTTGCAAAGACTTTACCAGGTTGGTGCTCTGCATCCTTTTTGATCCACTCCAATTGACTTTCTAAATCCAGCAAACCAAGAGGTACCCCATGGGCATCAACAATATGAAGTTTGTAGAAATGTCCCTTACGAAAGACAACGATGTGCTGTAGAAGAAGAAGACAAAAAAAATCACATAAGAAACGCATGTTCATACCTGGTACTCTCAGCTGTGCACTTTCGTAACCACAAGCCTACCTGGGGTACACTGCTTCCATGGAAACCCAAGATATGGATTATATAAAACCCGCACACCCTTCATCACAATTCAACCATCTCCAGTATACGGCAATAATCTTCTAACGACTCGATCAATTTTGACTCTGGAATCCACATATCTAAGTTTCAGAATAATACGAATCATTTTAAAGAGAAGAAAAAATGGCATGTAGTGTTGGAAAAGTGCTATCGGACCTAAGACAAGATGGATGATCACAAACCAAAACACTCTCAAATTGCATGCCCAAGGTCGAAAAAGGACATTTCCGTTATGACAAGGCTTGTACAGTATGTTCTAGAACAGTGGTTTTTAACAGGGTAAATGCACTCTGCAGGCAAAAGTGTCCCCTGGGCAACAGTTGATATGATATTATACGCTGCTGTGACACTCTATGTGGGCAGTGAGGAAAGCCAGTTTTTGAACGTAAAACAAGGAGATTAAACAAGCAGTTGTAGCACATTCTAATGTAGTATCAACATCATCAACATTATCATAATCATCATCATCATCTTCACCATCGTCATCATCATCATCATCATCACCATCACCACCACCACCACCACCACCACCACCACCATCATCATCATCATTGCCATCATCATCATATTGTCATCATCATAATTATCATCATCGTCATATCAACATCATCATGATCATGATCATGATTATCATAATCATCATCACATAAGTACATGCCCACAACTGTTTACCATGCTACCTCCAGAGTAATCCAAGTTTAAAGTAGAAGCTAGTGTGAACCCAGTTAGATAAGTGTATTGGTAGTAAGACAGTTTCAAACTTGAAGGTAACAGATGTAGTCACACTGGAGGAACAGGATGTGATGGCTGAGTCAGTGAGGTAGCCTTCCTGAAGCTGAAAAGTCACTTATTTATAAAAACTTAAGAGAAAAGACTTTCATACATTCCATGTAAAAAAAATTGAAATGCAAAAAGTGTGAAATACTAGAGCAAATGAAATACAAAAATCCACACAAAGGTTCGTAAAGACCATTATTTACAATTCAGGTCTGGCGGCCAGAGAAAAGTGGAGAGTGAGCAAGTATATTCATAGTCAAAATGGTGAATGAAGTTCTGATGGTAACATGACATAAATTTGACTATTAGTCTTGGATGCCTAAATAGAACTGTATGAGCATCTCATTCATTATGAATTAGTACAGATTAAGCTATCATGCACAAAAAATGTCATCAGAATTGGACAAAAAATGTCATCAGAATTGGACAAAAAATGTCTTCAGAACTGGGCTACTAAAAGAAAGAGAAAAGAAATTGGATACAGTTTGTGATGGATAATAGATAATCATAATCATTGATGAATAAAAATATGAAGGCAATGAAAACAAAGATTGCTTGCACTCTCATATTCAACTTATTTATTAAGGGCTTTTTTCCAGCTATGAATGTCACTTCACACCTTTCAATAATCAAGTGATAGTGCATGAGAAGCTTACAAGACTTTTGAGGTTATTCATCACATCACCCCTATGGCATTTTGTTTGAAGTGCCCTGACAAATAGAGAGGGACTATCCTAATTTGATGAGTACTATTCTCATAATTCATCCATTGCATTTATCAATAAATTACACAGGACTTGCATGACCAAGCATGGAGTGTGCTGGAATCATTACAATGTGGACCTACATATAGATTTACTTTAACATAAGATTTACATTTGTCATGCCAAGAATTTCTTGACTTATCCTTTGATTTAATAACAATTATTGGGGGCCAACTGGTATGATATTCCAGATACATTACATGCAGACCCATGCACATGCCAAGAAATTCTCAATGAAAAATGCAAAGGTAGTATGTTACCAAAAAAGTGTCCTTAAGGAATGCACTTGCCGCAACTTGAGGTACAGTTATGACAATTTCAATGCCAATTTCCAAAACCCAGTCCCTTGTATTTATTGGTATCAAGTTACAACCCCGGCCCTATTGTTGCAAAAATATAACACATGCGCATAGTTGTTAATGTGAACTTTGACCCACTTTAGTTAGATGGAGTTCGTAGTTTTGTGACTGGAAGTTCATTTACGTAAGACAACTAATTACGGTACTCTGGCCTTTTTGCATAAGCCTACATGTAAAATGGAGAATAGTAGCATCTCATTCTACCAATGCTTCATAGTCTTTTAGTCTGATGTTTTGAAAAATAATTGTCAAAGCCTTCTTGAGAAGAATGCTAAGAATATCATGGACTGATCATGCAATGAATGGAGAAGTTCTGAGAAGTGTAGGAATGAAAAGGGGCTTGGAGGAAGAGGAACTGGAAGGCAACTGGAATTCTTGGGACACATGGCAAGAAAAGAGGGCCTGGAGAACTTGGTGTTAACAGGAAGAAAAAAGGGAAGGTAGAGAGAGCGGACAACAATGAAGAACTTTGAGGGGGGATATGAGAGAGAATGAGTGAAACTTTGCATCTAACCAGGAGCAGAGGCAATTAGAACATGATAGCCAACGCCTGTGGACAAGGCACCTAGAAGAGAAAGATTATACTGAGTCTAGGCCTGGTCTAGTTTGACCCTATTACGAGAAACCTCAAGAAATTATACCAACAGGAACTCAGTCTTAACAAACCTCACAGATCTGAGACTGAGCAGATCTCCTACTTTAATATTTCAGATAAGGAACTATGAGTGAACTATTACACTGTTAAAAATCCCTTGCAATTTCAACCTCTTAAAATCTATGTGTTCCATGTTGCAAATGTGCAACAAAAGTCCACTCCTAAAAGGAACTTCAAGAAAAGTCCAACTGGGGGCACAGTATGGTTGGGGTAGGCAGCAGTGTAAGAGTAGGGTACAATTAGGGAGTAGGGTTATAATAGGTAGCAGGGTTAGGGTTTCAGAGAGTAGTAATATGAGGCAACTATAGAAATTACGTACAATAAGAACCCCATTACATCTATCAATAATTATAAGGCAGCTGAAATGAGAACTGTATCAACATAACTTTCAATATATACCAAATGTACTTGCTCCCACCTTCATATGAGCACCAAAGCCAATACAAATGCGGCAACAATTCAGTTTAAACATAATGAGGTCAAATAAAGGGGTTTGGCCTTAAATGTTGTGGTTGAATATCATATGAGCTTGCCACACTTTTTAAAGGAATGCAATGAAAACGTGATGGATAGACCTATATTAGACATGAGCATGTCATGATTCTTCCCTTTCCTTTCAGTTTATGATCATGTATAACCACATGTCACCAGAATGGAATAGACAGAAAAGTGTTACTGCACAAGCAAAATACAGAAACAACATTAAAATCATAAAAAAACCCTCACAATTTTTAACACTAAAATGTTTCAAATGAAAGCTTGGTTAAGGTGAGGTGTATACCTTCATGGAGAGTGTATATGTCCATCCCTATGTGTATTTAACAGACTTTTTGAGCAGTATAAATTGTTATTGATATTATTCTGAGAGATTCTTGGTTATACGAAGTCATTAAAGTACAAAAAAATAACAAATTCTACTTTAGAGGCAAAACCATATGTTAGTGTTGAATGGGTTTTAAAGGATTTTTTTTTGCACATCCAGATTGGCTTAAACCAAGAGTTATTGATCAATATGTATGTTGTGCATGATGAAATTTTTAGTTGCAAGCGCTACAAATTGCTTGTAGATAGTTTTTAAATGGCCGGCCTTGCTTATTGATCAATAAATATTAGGCAACTTTTCCATCCAAATGGTAACCAATGGGGATGTAGGCCCTATTGTTAATGTCAGTACTCGATTAGGCCTTGGTGTCACGCTAAATGGTCCCGTTACTCAGCACATTATGATAGTCTATTAGCAGTTGTTGGAGGATGGTAATCTATATTGTGTCCTGCACCTTAATATATTAAATCTTCTAATCATTTTCTAAACACATTTAAATTATGGATAGTAATATCCTACAACATTGCATGAATAGAAAACGGATTCTCTTGACACGATAATTTATAAAGTCTAAAATCAATCAACACTAAAATACGGTTTCGCTAACTACTTGTAATGTATGCGCATATAACTTTAAGTCTAAGTTTTACTGTACCCTCTATAATATCAGAGCCGTAGTCGCCGGGGGAAGGGGGGGGGGGTCAGGAGGCAATTGCTACCCCACCTTTTTCTAAAGAACACTTTCAAATTCACGCTTCACGACATTATTCTGTGTACCATTTCATATTGCGGAAAAGTCAAAAACTGAGTTGGTATTAAAGTCATTGCGAAGTGCCTCACTGTTCGCTCGAGTGGTACAAAGTGATGAAGTACCGGTAATCGAAGAACCTAGTTTTTAGCGGACATTTAGCGCCCTACTTTTCAAAGAACGACTACGGCCCTGAATTTTTGCTTAGGGCAAAGCTCTAATCTAAAAATAGCAAAGAATGCGTAACTCATGTAACCATATGCTTACCATTTATCAACCTTTAGTAATCGATGGACTTGCAGCAAGATGTTTCAGAGACCTTCAAAATAGATCAGGTCATCCATAATCTGGGTATACCTATCTCGAAAAGAAGTAGACTAAACGCACATACTTTGAAGTTGACCCACATGTTGCCTTTGTTCCAGACAGATATGACTAGTTGGACGATATGACTAAATAGTCATATGTGTATTAGACCGGTATAACCCCAGACCAATATGACTACTGTTGGACCTTGGGCCGATATGATTTCAAACTTTTGAGGAACCATACCGGTCCAAGACCGACATGACTATTTGAAAGGCCTTTTAGTATTTTAAGTATCAGTGAGGCTAGGCCCCAGGAGCTTCGTCAGCGCAATCAAGAGAGAAGTTTGAGCTTTGAAAACAGTAACGGGGAACAATCATGTATCATATATATTCATTTTAAAGCTCTCCGTAATCTAATTCTGTACAAGGAAAGAATCGATAATGCAACATGCGTTTAATAGAGAAGTAAATAATTGTAAACTTCAATTTAGGGGGAGAGTAATTTACACTGGTTGTCCTGGTGCCTGTACAGGTAGGGGGCAGTTTTCCCCTTGCGCTCTGTTCGTGTGTCCATGCGTGACTAAGGTAAGTAGCATTATAACGAACTAGGATTCCGTGAAATCTTACAACTACTAACCAGCTACAACTACTAACAGCCGCATACAGTGCCTGTTGCTAAGTCTACGTGTTAACAGGAGCATTGAGAGTAGTAAGATAAAACTTGTAACAGTATCAGCAAGTTGGAAGTGTTTCCTTCGATTTTCAGCAAAGGCCTGCTATAATGCCTTCGTTGTATCGCCAGGGATTTCTGATCAATAGAATCTGGTTAGGAGAGTGTGATTACTTTGATTCTTGAGTGTGGGTGGAGTGTGTGTGTGTCCAGTCTGGGGATTGGGCTCTAGAGGGATTATGTAACACAAAAATGTTTATGGCATATTATTGGCAGAATATCCTTAGTCCAGCCTGTAATGACCATATTGCTATTTCCATTTTTGAGTCCTCATTTGCTATCAACGGCTAGATATGTGTGAGAATAGGTATACAGGCCTAGTTTTTTTGTTCTTAGAAATAGCAAAATCTAAAAACTCAGGACAGTCTCTGATTGCAATTTAAATATTACAAATCAAAAATCAAGAACTCAAAGCACATGGCAATACAAATTTATAACATAATGATGTGACAAAACTTTCTTGGTGACTCTCGAAATGATAAGCGGCCCTAGAGTAACACTAGCTTCTGAAAAAAGGACATGCGGTAGAGTTGAGATTTTTTTCCAGATTATAATCTTATGTAAAACACCGCTGTGCAGATAGTACTCAATGATGTATGAAAAGTTTTGTTCCAACGGAGGATGCTAAATTTTCGAGGGTCCCTAAGCCTTATTTCCTACAAGGTCCACCACTGCAAGACAACAAAAACAGAAATCACTTCGTCTAAAAGAATAAATTTTAAATTATAGAAGACAAAATATGAGGAGCCGATATTTTTGGAACGTAGACTCTCCTCAGTATACTATTATACTCTGACGGACTTATCATCACCAACGCTGCACTGTTGAATTATTTTTTCTGTTTCAATGCGAATACTCATATGTCGTGTGATCAAACAAAAGAGCTTTATTTACTTTTAAAAGGTTTCGGATAAATACCTATATAATTCGAGATGGCAAAGAGAGCATTAAAATATTAAGAATAAGTTTTTTCCCCAGAACAATTCTTTATAGAGGCAGGAAAAGTAGAAAGTTTTTTATAACTTATTTATTTGCTATATCAGTAACAGGGAACAAAAGTGTTAAAAGCGATGACATGGGTCACCTTTCCTTGAGTTTTAAAAAGAAATTGTTTTTGTACTTAATGTTGTTAGGGGTTTCAACTTATTTTAGACCTGATGGTAAATTGTTCCAGATTTTAGGCCCCAGACAAAAAATACCTTTCTTAACTGATTTCGAAATGGCACATAAAGCTACTTGTAATTCTGCTCTGGTTAATTGGAAATAAAGCCACGGTCATGAATGAGTGATCAGTGATAAATGATTCCATATGTTTCTGCTCAACTATAGTATATAGGAAAGCCCAAATCAGCCCACTATTATCTATCATGGCAACGCTAAGCCACAGTACCCTCTGGTTCAAGACCTTATATCTCCGTATTAAAAGCGATCCAAGAGTCAACCGATTAAATTTCCTGATTTAATTTCCATAACAACAACTCTTACAGATACTCGCTCACTTCGCAACTCTAAAATGAACATGTCTTAATTTAAGTGACACATGGAGGAATGACTATAAATACAAACCAGTAACATTTAAGTAATTAAATATATAATGACGGAAGGTGCTCTTTCGGCGTGTTCTTGGCGAATGCAAGAAAAACTAAACCCTCGCTAAATGCTTCACGGTGACTCAATATGAAAACGAGGCCGAGTGTGAATTCAAGATGTTTCACTGAGAGAACTCAGAGAAGTACAAACCATACTTGCACACGAAACTGAAAGCATTTCTTTTCATAAATATCAATGAATAACCACAACAAGCAAGTAGGGGGGAAACGACAATATCCACAGAGCACTTGAAAGCGATACTCAATAGAAGTTACAGCTTTTCCGAATAGCAGTATCTTTACTTACTCACTTACGGTCAGCTTCTAGAGGAAGGTGGGACTAAAATGGGCGACAGCTGTGCTGACTACATTTCTGAAGTTCGTTGGCATCTTTGAGGCCAGTGTCGCGAAGTGTGTCCACATATACTCGTGCTGGCCGCTCTCTTCCAGTTTTTCCATGCTTAGGGATCTATATAAGCATTTAATACGCTGATGACGATTTGTATGCGTGCTCTGCCACTTTCATTCTGTTCCTTCGTTTAGTACCCGACACATTTTGTCTCTAGAAATTATTTAAATTCTTGTTTCACATGCAGGGAGATTGGCAAGTTTTATTGATATGATTCATAAGATAGTTTGAAATACTCTTGACTTAAAGTATCGGTCATCACTAGTCATCAGCATTCGGTCCCATCTTTAGTTAACATTCGCTCTCACTCGCTCAATCAGATTTACATTTAGCAACAGTCTATCATGCGCAGGGCCTCTTTATGAAAGAAAGCCTCCTTCTTTCCAAACTTAGTCCGTCCCTGAATGTCACTCGTAGCTCAGTTCCGCTGTCGCTTTTCCCTTTGCAGCTTCATTATACTTATTTATACCTCCATTAGAAAATTATTGCGCTTTTTTAACTTTCTTAGACAGGCCACTTGCTTCTTAAGAGGGAGGTTCATTTTATTTTAGTTCTACCCTGAGAATGATGTATTGATAACACCGGAAGCCTCAATTATCACAATTTCTGGTATTTGTTTTCTATGTTATTCCAATATATGCTCCATTGCTCATTCTTTGCTGGGCTTCGTCTTTATCTCAAGATTACAATTTCCACCTTGTTAATCAATTGCAGGCATATTTTGCAATTTCCCTGAAACTTATGAAAAGGAATTTTAGTTGACGCATTATCTTCTTCTTTATACAGAAAGATGTTTGGCGTCCTAATGAACTTCTTACACTCCCCCCTGTCTGATAAGTCAGCGGTACCTTTACGATATAAAGACTAGTCAACTATTTGAGGTCTTGAGAAGAGTGCGTCTTCTCACTGCCTCTTGATCTCTTAGATAAAACTTCATTTTATTGGCTAGCCTGCAATATCCAGCGACATTGGCAAACTTTGTATGGCTGTCCACAGCAATATATACTATTATTCGATTAATCGGACAAATATTTTTCCTTTCGATCGATAAATCGCTGTCTGGGTTTGTGGCATTGATGTCTCAGAAATGCACAAAATATCAATCGTTAATTCGTGATGTGATACTTTCAATTTTTGTAGACCAACACACAATTTGTATTACAACACAACAAACAAACTCTCAACTTTTTAATGATTGCTTCATTGTTCGAATATTGTGTGACTCTATTTCAATGATGATTATTACTTAGAAAAGTTCGAAAGGTTTGCATCCCTAATTAGAAATCAGAAAAGCCAGGGCTGCAGCAACCACGAAGGACATGGGCATATGCCCTTTACTTTTGGCCACAGTAATGCCATGCGTCTAACCAGTGAATAGATTTTGTGTATTTAAACAAGGATGTCCCAGTCCCATGAAATCCGTTCCTTCATTCTGAAAGTGGATATCTAATACAACTAAAACTACCATGGTAAAGCCTGCTTGAAATATCTTCTCCAACTATTCCACCTTGAGCTTGCCTTAATTCATTTCGTAGAAAATCAGAAATTTTATGCATCGATAGTAATTCTTTCAAGCTGAAAAGAGCTAATGCCTACCTGGCATGGTAGGACTTTTTTCCAGTGAGATTTTCGGTTTAGGGTAGATCGAGGTTCAACATTTGGAGACAGGTACTCTCATTGAGTTTTATGCAAGATGATTTGTTTTCTCCAAAAAATACTCGTCTGGTGAATAGGAGAGGAACATGTTAGTAAAATGGCTGATGAGAACTATGCGTCAGTTGTTGTTCAGAAGAAGTACTTTTTAAAGGCTTTATTTTGTTTGCATTAGGTAGGTCTCTAATACACCGTCTCAAAGTTAGAACGTTTCGGTGTTACAGCTCCTTGTGTTTCCTTGGTAACCACGAAAATTTCGACCAAAACAAACGACTTTGGCGTTCTCGAAGTCTTGCTCTTGTTAGCACCAATGACATTCTATTTGCAAGACTGATTACTTGCTAACACGTCCTCAACGGAAAACATGACCTCAATGGGAATCCATAATGGCTGCCGAAAACAGGAATTCGCGCAGACGCAAACAGAATAAAAAGACGCAGCTATGCAGCGCAGAAAGGGAGAGCATGCAAATTTAACAAACATGGAAGTTGAATACTCCTGGCCGAAATGCAGTAGGACACTAGATGTTTACAGGGATTTTATTGGCTGTAAACTAACGGTAAAAGGAAAATAATGCTCCAGTGAATGCACTGAGGTT